>JASZXT010000229.1:0-37389 GCA_035521555.1 Lecanoromycetidae sp. Uapishka_2
GGTGGGAGAGACCTGTGTGTGTTTAGTGAGCTACTCTGAAGATATTTCGAAAAAGGCTATTAAGGTGTGGAATTTTAAGATCTCGATTCCAATGTCGACGAGAAAAAAGATTACGTACTTTTGAGAGAAAATCCGAGAACGGCAAGCCACGATCCCGAGCAAAGGACCAAATCTGCCTTGATGCGGTCGCAATCTCAGCGATCACGGCACAGACCAGCGTGATGACTATGATGGCTGTCATGGTATTAGCGCCTGCGTAGCTGTTCGTGATGTTGTAGAAGAGTTGGATGAAAGGATACTTGGTGGGAGTGTCGAGTATTGTCGAAGGATCGGTAATCGTAAAACAGAGAGTGAGGACTGCTACGTATCCTAGCATGATGTTGACAACAACTCCCTAGAAAATCGACCTTGGGAGAGTATCTGAAGCGTCTCTAATCTCCTCGGACATGTGCACAGCGCAGTCGAATCCAAGCATGGACCCCAGGGGAGTGAGTAAGCCGATCATGGTTGCAAGACCCACGGTCGGCCATTGGCCTCCGTTGTAGAAGTCTATGAGGGCTACATGGCCGTCGTTTTTCGAAGGGGCCATGACCAAAAGAGGGACAATGATGGCGAAAAGGCCGAGGATATGTATGACTAAGATGACGATCTCCACGACTGGTAGCTGTTTAGCCACGGACGTGTTGAAGATGATAGCGAATGTTACGACGGCGATGACTAAGAGCGTCCCGTGCCATGCTTGTGGATTGTAGTCGCTGTTGTTCAACGTGATGAGACCCTGAATCTGATATTGCTCACGTCAATATTGCCGGGATTCAATGGCCAGAAGACGCCTACAATTGTCCCTGCAAGGAATGAAAGGCCAACCACAGAACCTTGCCATCCTGTTGCAAGCACCCAGCCTGTTTTGTGGCTTAGCTACAAATCTCACAAGTGCACTTGCAGGACTATGGAGCGTTACCGGTAATATAACTAAGGTACTTTTGGCACCACGGAGGTGAGAACTCAGAGACCTATTAAATATCTCATTGTGAGTATCACCCTCAAAGGCATAAATTAGACGAGCTTTGCAAGTGTACGAACCCAATGATATTGTCCTCCTGCTGTTGGAGACATGGAGGCCATCTCTCCTACGCTGAGGTAGATGAAGATACTCGCGACCACTGTTATTGTATAGCCCCAAAAGAGACCACCAGTGCCGCCATCGGTCAAGCTGAAGAGGAGATTGCTATCGATGACGCTTCAGCTTTATGCCATGATATTCTACTTTCTCTCGCTCTGCATACGCAAACAAGATCTCCCACGTAGCAATGAGGACGGCGGAGAAGCCAACCATGGATATGAGGCGGAAGTTCCGCTGAAGCAAATCGCATTAGCTCAAGGCAAGGGTACTGGCAGCGGGTATCAGGGTGCGATACTTACTCTCAAGACTTGTCTTCTCCCAAGCATTACCATATCACGGCGGTCCGCATCCGTACCCATATATTTGCCGTCTATTGGGCTTTCTTCGCTAAGATCATATGTTTCTACCTCGGCGCGCTCTTTTGTATCCATACTAGATTCATGAGGTACTGCGGACCCGGTCATCTTGTCCACAAGAATGCAATAGTCCCCAGTAGAACCTCTATCACAGTGTTGGGTATGAAGGAGAATAAAACTATAAATGAGGAGTCGTCAATTGGGGATCATTATCAATTATCAATGATAATTACGCATCGCGTCCCTCGCCCACCGCCATTTCACCAGCCGTCCTCGAATCCTTCCGCGAAAGTACCAATGCATTTGCGATGCACTATATTACACTAAGTGCACCCCAGTCATGTTTGGTTGGGCGTCATTGGCCGCAGCCGAAACTCGCACATGCAGTATGCAGCTCTAAAATAATGCAATTGTCCGAAAAAGGAAAGTCCATATATATGTAGTTAGACGCATTGGCTCAGCCTTGTCCCGAAAGGGCCTAGTTTGCTTGTATTTACCATAAAGTACTTGATGATAATTAAATTTGATAAAATTGTTAACCGCAAGATGAGAAACTTATAGATACTATAGCTTTTGATGAATAGCTACACCCTTCAATCCAGGTCACAGCCAACAATGCCGAGACATCAATGCTGAGCGTCCATTTCACACTCATCAGAGGCACCTATTGTAGATTCATTGTTGCAACATGCTAGCTCTGTCCTTCTTCCCCATCGCGACTCTTCACCCGCGACTTATACTCTCTCAGCCGATCCCGCACAGCACAACCATTCCATAGCTCCCCATCTTCCCTATACGTCACCTTCGGCAGCCCAATCTGCTCCATAGCAAAGCTTGCCCCAACAGCCCCAAAACAAGCGGCTTCATATACGCAAGCCGTCTCCAAGTAGCCCATCGCAAACGCACCCAAGAAAGCATTACCGGCACCTGTCGGATCGAATTCTCGCTCCTTGTTTCCAGCAGGCTGATAATACGCTGGGATCCAGGTAGGTGGCTGCGTCGAAGAAGAGAAAAAGCAGCCATGTTCACCCGCTCGTATGACCACAGTGCCGGGATTTGATGGCCCAATGCCTCCGATGCCTGAGGTTAGGAATGGCATGGCTAATTCCCTGATCTCGTTTTCATTGAATGGTTCCGTTGGTGATTTTCCGAAAGCGGCAAGAAGTTCCAGATGGTTTGGTGAAAACACGTCTACGTACCTCACTGCCTTGAAAATATCATTGAGATTAGATGGCAGGCAAGATGATGGTCTAGGCTCCCATAGGATGAACGGTTTGTGCCTGATCCAGGCTTTTTTACGCAAAGCGAGAAGTTGTTGTACTTGCTCGATCAACTCAATTGGACTGGCAAGGAAGTGGAAGCTTTGAGAGCTTAGTAATATGAGATCTAGATGCGATGGTAGGACGTTCAAGACTGGGGTAAGGTAACGGAAGTTCTTTTCTATTAACGGTGTTACTATGGCGTCTTTATTGAGGGATTGCCATAAAGCACTGGGTAGACTTACTGTCACCAAACTCGTCTTCGTACTCTAGTCGTGCCCGTGTAGCTGGTCGGTCTTCTTCCTTAAATCGTAAGGAAATCCCCCAATGTTCGAGTCTTGCTACAGCTACGCCTGGAAAATCGTTTCCAGTCCTAAGAAGCCAGCCGATTGAGGCAGGATCATTCTGGGCGAATAATCGGGCGCCCAGGATACCTGGAAAAAGTATCAGCATGCAGTCTGCGAAAGCCTGAATGTGAAACGTAGCAACAATCGGTGAGCCTTTGTTGAACGAGTGAGCTAAGGGCGATCCTGCGTATGAAGTGGGTGATTATAGGCCCCTCCATTGACTCTGACATTACCGTCTGACCAGATAGGACACTACATACTGAATGCTCCTGAACCTCCTAAAACATCAGTCAAAGGCTCCTTGGACGGAAAGTGCAGCTCATCAAGGACCGCAAGGCCTAGGCTTGTGAATCTGATTGGTCGCTTCCCACTAGGCCATACATACTTGACAAGTATGGAGAGCGTTTGCCCCATCGTACGAGTAGCGTTTGATTCAACTTAGAAAGCTGATGCTACATACACTGGGGAGAAGGAGTTCGTTCCAAGGACGAGCAGACGAGGGTGAAGATGACGCATCCTATGACTGTGTCACCTAGGATCTCGGTTAGTAAATGGGAAGTCAGGCAACCCCACTTTGCTACTCATTCATTAAGCAGCTGCAGGGATCGATCCCAGTCCAGCGCTTCTTTCTCGTGCTGAGTGTCTGCACCAACTTTCAAGCTTCAATGGCCCTTGGTGCTCGTTGGAAGCAAGGATCGTGGGCTATGGGCCATCCATGTGTCCCCTGTTATCGTGTAAGGCTGAAAAATCCTTTTCTTCTGCTGAATGCCCAGCCAAATTTTGATCAAACGAGGTGAGCAAAATATACGGGCTGAACCAGACACGCCAAAAAGCGAATAATTAGCACCCATTATTCAGAATATGGAGGCCGGCAGTTGTAGATCTGGATCACCAAACATATCCATCTTTGTGCAAATTGTGCTACAGCAAAACAAAGACCATTTGCCCCAATGGGAGATATCCAGCCATTCCATGCAAAGGAGACGAGACCCAGATACCCAGCACCAAATTGCCCACCCCAACGCCGCCCAAATAACCGATTCACGATGAATAAAACCGTAAGTAAATTCAAAAGGGTGCCTTCCACCTCGGTCCTCCTAACCGACTCGCCCTATGCAATTTCCTAGCCTGCACATCTCTCTCCATTGGCATCTCATTGACACTAGGAGGCGGCGCCTTCACCCACCCGCCATTACCACTCTCAGGTGCAGTACTCCTTCGCTTGACCTCCAGCGACTCACTTACAGGAGTTCTGTCCGCAGGCGCTATTCCCTGCTTCGCTTGGTTCTGAAGGTCAACAGTCACCTTCCGATGGGCGTCATGATCGACGCGTCGCTGCATCTGCACACGCGCTTTGGCGAGTTTGATTGCTTCGGCATCGTTAGATGCAGCGCTGCTAAGGCGGTGGTGAGCATCGATCTTAGGTTTCGTGATAGGTTGGGTCCAGAACGCATCAGTTTCGCTGGTGGTTCTGCGCTCATTGTTCAACTTGGGTGAGCGAGGCTCGATCTTGACTTCGTCGATGTCTTTCATGATCCGCTCAATACGCGAAATCTCGGACGATGCACGAGGGGAGCGGGATGAGCGCCTGGGTGGATAGGAGGGCTTCTTATTCCAGCTCCATTCGCGTTCCGTGGCCAAGGGACTTGCGGAGCGGTCATCAAGGCCTGGGGTCAAAGTACGCTCGTCCCCTTCGGCAAAGCTCTGGGCGACCGAAGTGGGCCTTGATGACATTGGTCGTGTGATTACACTCCGGATGTGGGTTGTGGGTTGTGGTGATGTTCGCCTCGATACTACGGCTTGGACCTCCGGCGTAGGCAATGAGGAACTTGACCTTGAGAATGGAGGCTGAGTTTGTGGAACCATCTCGGGCGATACGGGGCGCGTTCGTGAACGCTGTAGCTGCTGTACGCGTATTGGCGATGCTGGCCTAGTGCGCGATCGCTGAGCCTTCAATGGCTGCGGGATCGCCAGTTTTGTCTTCGGAGGCGGAATTGGTGGGATCGATGGTCCGCGCTCTGCAAGGTGGTTAACGTGTGGATTTTGATATGATGTCTGCTTCGTTGCTAATGGGGGAATAGTAAGTGCAGCTCGGGCAGCAGCTACCGAGCCTCTGCTGCTTTTTGGGGGTACAGGAGGTGGCTGGAGCATGCAAGCTTGCTCAATGACTTCGTTTGCTGTCGTTGGGTGGCAGCTGCTACCAATATTTGGGTCGCTATAGATCTGTTCAGACAACTCTGTGACATCCACAAAGAGCTTTAGAACATTCGCTGTACGCTGGTTGATACCGGATTCACTCAAACTTTCGAGGCAGACCTTAAGACACCGGCGCTCATGGTCTAGGAGACGCACCATCTGTAAGGACTCTTGTGAGGGCTGCTTTGGCGACATGGAATGCTGCAGCGTAGAGCTCATCTTCGGAGATAAGCCAGTCGTGGGTGAGCTGCTAGGAGCTGACGATATACTTGAGATAGGCGACACCGGAGAATTATTCGCCTCGGAATAGGCGGATGAAATTGTAGACGCAGTAGAGACCGATCTACTAAGGGGGCGCGCAGTACAAGGCTGTCCATTACTGCCAATGCTAGTCATCCGAGAATGGGCCTGGGCTGGCTGCGACTGCTCATCCTTCGCCTCTTCGGCATTGATCGACATGAAGTTGATGATAGACATGTGGCGGCACAAATCGGCAGCAAGATATTGCTGCTCTGGAGTGTTCAAGAAGTCGCGTCGAAGACCAACACTGCCGTTTGAACTTTGATTTCCCACCATGCATCCAAGAAACGCGAAAGTGTATGCGTGAGCAGTCTGATCTGTAGACGATGCCTCACAGCTATCGCCTGATAGTTGACTGATCCTGCTGATTATGAAAGATAGCAACTCGGATTTGAGCTGGGTTTGATCCCGTTCGCTAGCCATAAGCACATATGAATGGTTCAAGATATGCGAGATGAAACGATAGAGTACAGACCGGACATCCGATATGGTAGTGGCTGTTGATGACCTGTCGCCGCCGTGACCATCGCAAAAGCATTGATCTTTGCTATGTAGTTCGAGTTCTTGAAAGATGCTATAGACAATGTCTTCGACCTCAAAAAGGCATCCGGTGAACACGACGCCGACCACATTATGCATGTAGTCCTCAAATTGCCGGCCAAGGACTGCAAGAACAATCATCTGGAAGAGGAACTCGGCGCCAATGGCCCTGTTATCGAGGTTGCTTGCAGCAATCCAGATGAACGGTATAGATTCGAAATGCTTGTCCTCTTCAAGGCTGTCGCTTGGAAAAACAGCGTATCTCACATCCCTGACCTGTGGCAAGAAAAGGCGAGATTCTACAAGACACGCCTGTATGAGCCATTCAGGCACATTACCAAACCATGCTTGTTTTGCATAGTACTTGGTTTGAATCGTGAGCTTTGCCAACGAAATCTCGAAGTGGCTCTCAATTGTAGGCCCGGTCTGTTGTTTTATGATTGGAGCTTGCATCGCAGCTAGTACGTACGCCTGATATAGTACGCTAGATCCAGAAGTCGTCTTGCCGGTCCAGATATGGTCAGGCTCAGAGAAGGGCTGGAAAGCCTTAGACAAGAATTTACGCCCACTTTCGATGGCTTGGGTAATTTGCAGCCTGACTCTAGGTGCTGCGGATAGTGAGGAGAGTCTGGCAAGCGTGATGATGGCATATGAAGTTGTCTCACAGCCACCACTACCCCACGAACCATCCGGATTCTGAAATTGCAAGGTCCTTGTCAAAGCCTGAAAGAGAGAGATGATGACCTTGTCCTGCATCACAGGGTCATCTGGAACGGGTACGATGCCTCGTTCCCAAAGCCCGATCAAGCGCACAAAGACCTCGCTCATGAGCATAATGGGATAATTTGGTGACCGGTTCTAGGTAAAGGATTAGTTGCCCATCACTTTCACGAACATAGAATACGCACCGACTGGTCCTCAATACGGCCATTGGTAGTCCACCAGCAATTGCAAAGAAAAGTGACTAGCTTGTTGATCTGGACGATTTGTTCGGTGTTACCGGGAAGCAGGTCAAGAAGAGCCTTAAGTACATGACAGTTGGTTCTGAAGCTTGGATTCCTGTCCTGAGTGTAGGTCTTAAAGTAGTCTCGCGTCTCGTAGCTGAGGATCAAACCTTGAGGGGATACAGTCTGGCCCAATAGGCAGAGAGCAGATATAGTCTTTGCAGTATTGTCTGCGTCTGGTTCCACATAAGGTGCAAACCCGGTCACACCAGACTCTGACCGCAGACAGTCCTGAAGATAATTAGCAGCACTCTGCAGAGTCCTGGCTCCTAAATCCTTGCAAGTGAAGCCATTTTCGAGGAGTGTGGCGACAAGACTTGTAAGCTCAAAGACGCTGGTTGGAAATTTGCTAGGTACACCACCTAAAGACTTCCCATTGTCATTAGATACGATGTGTTCCAGATATGCTTCTGCTTCGTCATCCCAAGTCGAGGTATTCATCAGATAAGCTGCGGTGGATGCTGGCGAGGCCATCATTGAGCCAAAGATCTTGTGTTGGCTTACTCGATCGAAGTCGATTTCGCCGATTCGCCCTTCTAGAGAATGCGTAGCAACCGTCCTTACATTACCGTAGAGGGCAGCGGGGCTGTAATTTGACTTCTTGTTCTGCTTCGTTTGTAGAAAGAGCTCCTTTCCTGGGAACTCGAAATGGACGCCCTCGTGCTCAAGCATTTGCAACAGCTTGGTGACCAACGGCTGGAAGCCAGGATGTGATGCTGTCGAAGCAACATCCCACAGGGAAAACTTCGTTTCTAGGAAGTAAATAGCGCGAGTCTTCGTATGCTTCAGGTCTTCGCCTGCCTCATGCAATTGATAAGGACGAGCGATGTGTCTAGTGATGGCCAATAATGCCGCCAGGCTATTGAGTACACAGTCGACCTCGGAAGAGAAACTTCGTCCTCCCCAGCCACCGTCGTGATCTTGAGTATTCAGAAGGTACTCGAAACATGATGGAAACAAGTATCGAGTTTGACCTTCGGCGGTCTTGGCGATCATGGAAACCCATGCTGTGTCGTAAATGGAGCAGGTCATCGACCCTACGCCATACTTGGGGTCATGCTCGTCAATGAGTTGGCGCACGAGCATGCCAGCCCTTGTAGGGTAGTCGACGCCGTCGTGGAAATACATTGTGACTAATCGCAATCATAGGTAGACGCAACGATTGCGTTTCTGTAATACGAGTGGGAAGAGTTCTTGAAGCTTTTAGGGAGGGTCTGGATAGATATACAGCACATCTCCCAACCTCTTTTTCCTCCGACACAAAGTCACTCTCTTTAAAGGAGAAGTATCCTCCGCGATACTCCTGGAGAGGAAGTCGGTCATGACCGGCCAATAGGGTCGTGGAACCATGATGTGTTTTCCGGATTCAATGAGCTGTCGAGGTTCCTGTATCAGCTAGGCGGTTTCAACGGAAGAGTCAGGTGAAGTAGAGAGAGTTCGCACTCTCCGCCAGTTGCAGTCCAGCTGTTATTCGACAATAGTGGTCGATGGCGACGAGCTGCCCCATGGAGAAGGTCCGACAATGATGATCGCGGGCGCTAGCTCTTAGCGCAAAGCCGAGGCTGTTTGCCCCACCTTCACCAGCTCCAACCATCAACGTCCCCTTCATCTTCTCCTGCTCTTTGCATCGTGCGCCGCACGAAGATCTTCCGCCACATGCCTTGTCTTGCTTTCACAAGTCCGAAAATACAACTTGAATACTCTTGGCTGTTGCCGAAAAGTTGTGACACTGATCTTGCCATGCCATTGACATTGGACCCATCTCTGGGTCTTTTGATACACCACTGCCATACTGTAATACTTGCCGTTAGAACCCTTTCCGGGTGGCCGCACTTCTAACTGCAGACCGTCACCAAAGCAGATGATGCATAGATGATTGAAGTCAACGAATGCTGCGAGGCTGCTGAGGCTGCTTGAGCTCTTGCCGCTAACCCATCACGGCTCTCTAGGGCTAGGGTACTCTCTCAGCCCAGAGGTCCACATTACTCCGTACTGTACTCCGTAGTTGCTCTTTACCACAAATTTTGGCAGATAAGATCATCAACCTGGTGTCTGAGGAATGGCTCGACGTAGTAAGGAAAGGCAGAGAGACACCTTAGTCAATATCGGATCCGATAGCGTACATACGTCGTTAGTCGCACTCCCTCGTGTTCTTACCGCCAGCCATACCACGCAGGTCCTTGGGAAGATGTAAACTTCTAGTGGTCTCAGAATGAGGACTGCACTAGCTACTTTAAACGGAGGCATTTATGCTCAAGCTAGTCTGTGGGGCTGTGAGATGAAATCTCAGATGTTACCTTGCGCATCGTCGCTCATGGGGATAAAAGCATCATACCTATGGAAATAGAGATGCAACAAGTGGAAGATACTGAAGCGGTAACGAAACTGTTGTTGGCATCCAAGTGTCTTATCATAATGGAAACAGCAAACCTATTAAATTTGCGCCCCAACGCCAACTCCCTACTCATTCGAAACTCAATCAAGAATCATACTCGAAGTATCACAACACCTCCTCTCCTCCACCAACCTTACATCTCCCTCCCCCATTTACTTCTTCTCCTTCTTCACAGTCTTTCCCTTCACCTTAGGAACATCAGGATAGAAACCATAACGAACAGTCTGCTTGCGAGCGCGACGGGCGCGCGTAGTCGCCAGTGTCTTGAGGGGCTCGGAGCTAGTCTTCTTAGACCTGGAGGCCTTGATGGTGCTGGTTTTGTAGGACATGGTAAATCGTTTGTGGGGATTTTGGGTTTTTGTTTTTTGGAGTGGGAAGTTGGAGGTGGAAGTTTATGAAGGAGGGCAACGAGATTGCAATGGAGTGGTCAAGTTATGTACGTATCTCTTTCGAGGGGTCACGGTAGATGCATTGTTCTGGTGGCTTTGTGTGTAGGGTCGTTGGTGGCGAAGTGAGTGGCCAATGGGGAGCTGGGTATGGGTGAATCGGGGGAGAGAATGACAAAGCATGCGACAATCACTAATTCAAGCTGTTTTGAGATGTACGTGATTATGTCACAATTAGAACTTCCAACATGGCTTTGTCGGCCATTCGGAATTAGCTGTAATCCCAAGTTTACTGTAGAAATAGCTCGTAGAACGAAGAGAATCGGTTTTCTCAATTAGGAACATGCATTCTTTTTCCGTCTCGGCTTTGGGGCCTGAGCGACAGGACCTGACTCTAGTGGCGAACTTTTGACTGCCGTTCGGAGTAGTCACTGCATCTAAGGTTGTCTATGCTTGACCAAAGTTCGGCTGTGCTTCCTCTTATGTCCAGGCTCCTCAACCTGGCCATAATCGATTTCCAACACGACTTGGCTCTCTTTCCTCACGTGCTCATATGATCTTTTGCTTCCTGCATTTACCATCTCGAAAGAAGCCTTGTTGCCTACTTTCATTACATTTCCTTTGTTGATATTCGTTCGTAGGATAGCTTTGTCGGGTGGACTAGGAAGTGGGGCTGTACGAAAGCTGTTCACAGAGGCTTCTGACGACACACTTGGCCATACGGTGTCGGATCGCTTATGCTGTGGACTGTTGCGCTTTGGTTGATTCACCGTAACTGTTGTTCCTTCTGAAGGGCACTCTAGCTCAAACAGTTGCGTTTGCTCTGAAGATAAGCCAGAGTAGATATTCTTGGAGCGTGCATGCTGTGGGGGGCACTGTCTATGTTGCTCCTCACCCGCATACGCCCAGAACTCCGCAGGTGGCATACCAGGTCTTGAACCCGGCCTTACGGGCGAGCCGCCATTTCGTAGAGTATGGCTTTTGTGGCGATATTCTTCAGGGATTGCGGGAACGCTAGGTCTTGATGAAACAACGCTGTTCTTGTTCGAAAATTCCGAGCTGTATGGATGGCTGCACAAGCTAAGCGAGCTCGGATTGCCTGGGCGAGACGCGAAAGCGCTTGTTGGAAGTGTCCAAGACGAGCCAGATGGTGAACGGCTATAGATAGAAGAGCAAGCCGTTGTTGCTGTTTGACTTCGGCTAAAACCTGCGTGAGTAAAAGATCTGGTGCCTTGACTTGGATGAACCGGCGACGGCAGAAGATTGGTTTGCGAAGGAGCGGCCGTGGACGGTATCAACAGCGATCGGAGCGCAGGATGTTCGGTCTCAAGAGGAGCTTGAAATTTCAAAGGTGGCAACCATGATCTTCGCACTCGTGGTGGTGGCGTGGGGGTGCCAAGGGTGGAATAGTACCTTGGGTCACAAGATGGTATTGAAAAGGGCTTTTCGCACGAGCTTCCTGAGCTCTTGGGACTGAGATCCAATGACAGGCACAGTTCATGCTCAAGGTTTATGGTTCGTACGTTTATACCAAGGAGGGATGCTGCGAATGGTGTGTCCGAACGATTGAGCGCGTAGAACAAGATGCAAGCATTGAAACTGCGTCAAAGGTCAGTGCTACCTCAGCTGAAGATTGTATCCGCAAGGCCCTTGGGACTTACAAGGTCAACAAGGATCCTGCGACGCTAGCCCGCTGGATCTTGCACCCAACGATAGTCTTCCATTCAAGTGTCCCGGGCTGGTCTATGGCACAAAACGGTGCCTTTGATGCAGCGATCAAGCCCAGAACCGAAGCTGTCAGCCATGCGATGATTACCAAAGTGGACATTGTCACACAGGCCGAGTGTAACGTGTCCTTTCGTCGCCGATAGAGGTCAGTGCTGCTTTTACAATAGAGCCATGCTCGTATCTGATGAAGGATGAGGTACGCTGCAGACAACGCCGACTAGAAACCCATTAGATGTCGGCGTTCTGTATCTCGGCAATAGACGTACCGCGACAAAAGCGACCGCAATGCCCGTGACGCCGACGATGTTCCTTGGGCCGATAATGAAAAAGTACACCGCACCAGCGATGCCAGTTGCAGTAGATACCAGTAGAGAATATTGACAATTTACAATGTGCTTCAAGATTTTCCGGCCACGCTTGAATGTCGGGACCGGTGTTGTCGGTCGAGTACCCATGCTGCCATGCGTCGTGTAAACAAATCTTTTGACTTCACATCTTGCCAGCAATAGATTTCAGCAGTGGAGACGAAAGGAGAGTGAGTAGATGATGGCAGCAAGAGTGGCTGGTGCTAAAAGCGTACCGCAGAGTCATTGATCGGCCGACGCAGTGAAACATGTTGGAATGTATACCAAGATGAGCAAATCTTGCAACTCGAATCGAAGTCCCATGACAAATTTTACTCACCTTCGCAGCATTCCCCATGCAAATGCACATGTAACAAACTGCCGAGGATTATACTGGTACGTAAGACCTATGCCTTTCGGCGCTTTTTAGGCGCTGGTCTTGCGTCATTTCCGCCTGTCTTCTTTTCAACAGGTTTACTGCGCTTGCGACTGGATAATTTCTCATTGAGGTTTTTTGCCTGGTGTGGCGTTGGCGTAGTTTTTGGTACTTGCTCTCGAGAATCCTCTATCACGACTGCTTTGCGTGACTGTAAACCATGAGGCTTCGAGGACCACCCATTCCATTGAGCAATATCCTTTTCGGCATCCCAGACTATCTGCCCCTCTGTCAAGCTCTCATCGGAAGACGCCAGCCAATTTGCCACCACGATGCCGGTAGCCTCTCCCACATCTTTGGTAGCAGCCTTAGGCTTAACGTTCATTCCATGATCGGCTCCCTGGACAACCACTCTCCATGTCCTGCATTTCATACTATTGCGCACATCCTCCAATCTCTGTAAATCGCACATACTGTCATGATCTCCGCTAACAAAGATGACTTTGATGGTTTCTGGGAGATCAAGCAGGATTTTATCACGCACTTCCTTGTCCGTGTGCAGCGGGTAGCTAGCCAACACCAAATGTGTAGTCTCCTCTGTAACAGCCATGACTGCGGCCCTCGCACCCATGCTTCGTCCTCCAAGGCATCGTGCTGTCGTCTCTATTCCGAGATCGGGGTGGCTTTGGCTAGCATCTATGACTGCGTTGAACATCTTGAGTCTGGAGTTGAGATTCATGTTACCCTGAAAGCATAAGATCGACGTCTTGTCGGGAGCCGATACGAAACCATTGACGAAGTTTGCAATCGCGTCAGATTTCAAAGTGCCGCCAGCGCCATGGGTGAAAATCAGTGCCGGAGTGCTCGACCGTAGGTCATCCTGATCATTTGCACTATAGATACAGTGTATCGGATTCTTCGGTGGAAAGGCTACTTCTATAGCCCGTTGCACCATAGTTCTGGGTAAATTCCCAACTTACATCCGTTACGAAAGAATTCTGCCGGCGCGTCATAGAAGGACGCGTTCGATTTTGATGCCAAGCGATACGCTTACTCATCTACATTGACCAATGACCATTCAGAAAATGAACGTTAGTGTTTTTTTGATGACCACAGAAGCTCCCATTCACTTTTCTACCATATATTTAAAAAATAGGAAGAGGGCAACATTATCGGCTTCTAGCCCTTAGAGAGCATCTCTCTGAGCTGAGGACTCACTATCTTAGCAGGAGTCGCGTTCAAGAGAAGGCGGCGTCGCACAAGAATGACTTTCTCCAGGACTACAGGAGTACGATGACGCAGATTCTAGAGTCATACGGACCTATCTCGATATCATCTTCGGTAAAACATTCACGTGGATTTCGCATTTGAAGGCATCTCCTCCTCTGTGAGATCGTCCATATGCTGTTTAGCCCATGGACTCCTCAGTCTCAATGCTCGACCATACCGCTCTAAAATGAATGGGATGGGTACCAGAAGCACCGCTAAGAATGCGAGAACACTACCGGCCCATTGGTATCCCACGTTAGTGAACATCTGCTGAGCAAACAATGGGAAGCCGCCGCCCGCAGTGTTGCGGATGAGACCAAGGCCCGCGAGAGCTGAAGCGCTATATACCTAGGACGACTTGAGATTATGTTTTCATTGCAGATACTCAGGAAATATTTACCTTGTAGGAGTCTTCGGTGTAGGTGTAAGTCATTAAGATCAAGGTATAGAAAGACCAACCCCAGAAAGCAGAGGCGATGATGGGAACGATGAAGTGGACCGTTCTGTATGTAGTCCAAGCGAACCAAAATAAAGATAATGGAAAGACTTCGAGGTTGTTAATAGCAATGCAAGTCTGAAGCGTCTGTACGGTAATAACTCACCAATAGCTGCAACCTTTCCCATTTGTACCCGGGCTTCTGGCACATTTTTGCCATTCATTGCTGAAATTCTGCGCTGATAGTAGCGCTCTTGCCAAATATTGGTGATGGGACCAATGCTGATGCCGACAACGATACCCAGAAACGAGAGACCGACCCCCTGGACATCGAAGCCGTGGCCTTTGGGTCCGAATACCAATGAGAGGGCGCTATTGAACAAGAAGCTCAGACCGTACAGATAGCCATTGTAAAGCGCACCAAATACGATGATCGCCTCCGTGAACAAAAATCGGAAAGGCCTGGCTAGGGCAACTTTGAAGAGTTCCTTCGGTCCGCGCTGCTTCATGGACTCCGGCACCTCGATTGCATCCGTACCTCGTTCTTTCCTTTCACGGGCTGCGCGCCGAAGCAGCAATATACTGTGCCTTGTTTCTTTCAATGTAGCCGTCATGATCAACCACGAGCCGCCGCAAATGCCGAGGAGCGCCCAGAAAACATCTCGCCAGGGTCTATGCTGGGCTATGAATGAAAAGAGAAAATAGCCTAGCGGACTGCCTGCTGTGGCCGCCCATAGGAATAAACTCATGGGTATGCCTGTAGCATGGGGTTCAAAGAGGTCGGCGATCGTTCCGCCGAAATTGGCAATAGTCACGGCACAGAACCAGCCAGAAAGGAACCTTAGCACAAGGAATCCACCCAGAGTCTGTACCAAAGCCGTCCCCAAGACCCAAAGCAAGAACGTACCGTAAGAGAGGATGTATATGGGTGATCTTCCATAGTACTCGGACAGAGGTGCTAAGGTCATTGGTCCCAATGCAAAACCCCACACAGTCATGCTCAGCCCCAGTGTCGCCACCTCTGACGAGACACCAAAATCTTTCGAAAACTTGGTAGACGCGGGGGAGAATCCAGAGGCAGCGAAGCTGACAGTGAGATCAATGATGGCAATCGCCACAACAACAGACCATTTTCTCCAGATTGGCCAGTTCCTAGGATTCTCTGGGTCTCCTGGAGGGAATGTCACCAGCTCGACATCTATCCCATCTTCGTTTCGCACGATCTGCCGTGGGCTTACCCCTGGAGCTGCGCTGTTGCCTTCTGCTATACTCTCTGGTGACCCATTAGAGGACATGATGTATATAATCATGCAGAATAAATGTTCAAGATATCATTGAAACGATATGGGATTGTGTTGACTTAAGTTCGCACGCACTCTTATCTCGCAAAAGCTCGGTGAACACGTCATCCCACATCGCAGAAAAACAGATCGGGAAGTGCCAAGTCAGCTAGATACAATATATCCAGTCAATTGCTTTGGACATTTAACCCTTTGAGCTCCCATCAACAGCCCTAGAGGGTCGAAAATCCCAGTATGATTGAAGAAATCAGAGTAAATCCACAACAAGACTATCCGCATTCAGGGCTTTGCGATCTAGCCCTATCAACTGATACTGCTTCTGCTTCAAGCGACCACATCTTAACCGAGTAATGGCAGCTCGGACAGAGGGAGCATCCAGCTTCGATCCCGACACCCTCGTCAAAACATGGGCCGATGGGTCAGGAAAGCTGCCAGAAAACGGCGACCTAAGATCATCCATCATATCAACCTTCAACCTCCGCGACAACGACGACTATGTGTACCATGCCTCAGCCAGCGTTACCCTCGCGCAGGTACAGGCAGCAATACGCCATGGCAGTAACTCGGGGCTACACGCATGGTATCTGGATTCAGAGGCGAAACCAGTAAGGACTCGCCCTACCGCACCCCAACGGTCCAACGAACTTGGCAATCTGATGCAGACTTCTTTGCGCCCACCCTAGCTTCCACCACCGCCTTCAAACGATATCACGGCCTATACTTCTATTTTTGCCCCAAATACCGTTTCAGGGAAGGTCTTGACTGGGTTCCAGGCCAATGCGAAAAAAGGGTCCATACGAGCAAAAGTCGCGTCGCATCTAAAAGCTCAGCGGGTTCTGCCCGTGGACATGGTTGTTCCGAAATCGAAAAAACATGTCAATCCATACTATGATTTCTGGTGTTGGTCTTGTCAAAATCTTGAGTGGGCGGGACCCGAAGAAGGAACCGCCAATGTGAAAATAAGCCATCATATCCTGCCAGTTTTCATGCATCACTTCGGCTGTGTGGTACCCAGCTATGAAGCTTTAGAAATCATCAAGCAAAAAGTTGGCAAGAAGAAAGTGGTTGAAATTGGGAGTGGCAATGGGTACTGGACATACATGCTACGGCGACAAGGCGTCACCGTGCAAGCAGTGGACAACTTGCAGAGCAAGTATCGGACACTGTGGATCGGTGATACGCTCGTAATCAACGGGAGAAATTTCTTGAACGCTGAGAAAGGAGCTAAAGATGCAGTCCTGCTGATGGTCTATCCCATCGTAGGTGAAGGCTTTACGAACGAGATACTAAATGCTTACAAAGGGGACATCATTTGTGTTGCTGGAACGCAAAATTCGAACGGATATACTGCGTTCAGGGATCGGACTATTGCTGACTACATGTCCACGGAGAAGACAGACTTTGAGAAGACAATTCAGATACCTCTGCCCTCTTTTGCGGGGAAAGATGAGGCGCTCTTCGTATTTGAGCGCAAATTAAATCAAGTCTCCTAACAGAGTGCCCGTGCTTCTTCAAAACCTGCTGTATCCTCCCGCAGTAAAATCATCAATGTGGTAATTAAATCAGCAAGAGATGTCCGTCCAGGACTCGTTGCGCACTCCAACACCGGAAGGTGGGCAATGTTGATTTTTCCATCAATAATACCTGGGGCAATGACTGCTATTCTCGTGCTATGGCCCGTTCCCTTGGAGTAGCCGACTGGGTTTTTGAAGCTGTCATAGGCACAAATCTTTTGCCTGCTTCAAGAAGATAGGTTAGACGAGGCAGGGAACGAGCATGAGAGAGACAAATACTGCGGCCAAGGCAAAGAGCCTAGGACCTCAGTTGGTATGGTCAATTCAGCCTAGATGACGGGCAGCAGAATTGCACATGCCTACGCAGGAGGATGAACGAAGCGCACTATATTTGAAGAACTGCATGAATATATACAATGATACGGCAATTAAGGCTTGAAGGCCTTTATGTCTCGGCCAGCAAACACCAACACCCTCCAAGATGGGACACTATGATTCAGTTCATCTACACATTCCTCCCAGCCCAGCAACACCCTTCTATTGGCCGGGTCGTAAGACAGCGTACTCATCTTGCTGGAAATGGTCTTATAATTTAAGGTCAGTCCTCTGCAGGGCCTTGGATCTCTTGTGTTGGTCTTTCGTTGTCTGGCAGTGGGAAGGGGTCATAGTAGAGAAGACCCGGAACAATGCCAAGGAAGGAACCAGCTCGAACATCGACCGTCATACGGGTCTGCCAGACAAGCTTGTCAATGTCTTCCGATACTTTGTAGAGACAAGTTGCCCAACTCATGTTCTGTGCATGATGTCCTCGGTAGCCGCCCTCCATCAGCGCGTGGGAAGAGGTGTTGGTGCCCAGGTATAGCACTGCTTCGTGGAAGACGTTAAGGTGGTTCTGGATCCAAGTATTTGCTTGGTGCGCGGAAGCCCACCTGGTTGAGGTGGCGTGCCATTGGCTTTTGGCTTGTTCCAACCATGACTCGTTTGTATTTTCTTGTGAAGCATAGAAGTTGCCTTCGGCGACGCCATCGTATATTCCGCGGATCTCTGCCTCCAGTTGTGCCATCAGTGCTTTCACGGGTCGAGTGTAGAGGAGATGGAAGGCTTCTAGATCTGCCTTGCCTTGATTAGTGCTGACAAGGAGGTTCCTCTCCATCAACGAGTCTAGCGCGTCGGTGCGCCATAGGACGAACTCGAACAATCCGTCACACCGCCATTGGCGCAATTGCTTTAGTCGTGCTTTCACCCTTGAACGCGCTCAGCCCCCTAGTTCTGGTTGGCAGATTGAGAACCAAGTGTTGTAGAATCGCTGCTCTACTTCTGTCTTAGAGTCCTTTGAGCCACGTTCGATCTCTCCCTCTGCAGATGTAGTGATGATGTCCCAAATAAAGCTTTCTAACCAATGGAATCGGAGGCAGCGGCGACGATTCCCCGAGTGAAGGCTCCGCAACTTCTTAAAAGCGCTGTCGGGCTCCATGCTCAGCAGGTCCTCAGGTTGCGCACAGATCTGGCCAATGGTAGTTGTCAGTGGCTCCTCGTCCTCTTCTCCGGTTACACGCAATGCGTTCCGACAATCATACACCATCCCTTCGAAGACACTCTTCATGACACGAATCATGTTTTTCTTCTTGTCTGACGACATATGTGCAAGTACTTCAGTCACGTGTGGAGAGTACATTGGGGGATCTTGCTTGATGCGAAGCCCATTTATCATTTGGGCGACGACGTGATCTGCTGTCAGCTCTCGGTCCCACTCACTTCGCTCTTGGACGACAACCTCTGCTTCATCTTCATCGTCTTGATACGGCAGGATTGATTGATTGACGTTCTGCGGCACAACCGAAGAGGGTGCGTTGCCTGGATTGGGTTGGGTTTGAAGATTGACGGGTGTAAAGGCTGAGGAGATGATCGCGGTGCTTGAGGAATCCTGGACTCTATTAGTATGATCACAATAGGTGAGCAGTTGCTGCCGTACCGTAGTGTCTTGGTCTCTGTGCTGCTCTTCTTCCTCCAACCTCTGACGCTGAGACTCCTCCTCTGCCTGCCGTTGAGCCTCCTCGTCTGCCTGCCGTTGAGACTCCTCGTCTGCCTGCCGTTGAGCTTCCCGCTCCTGCTCCACCCTCCGAAGTCAGCTTCTTGTGCCTCCTTCAACTTCTGAAGCCGAGACTCCTCGTCTGCCTGCCGTTGAGCCTCCCGCTCCTGCTCCACCCTCCGACGTTCAGCCTCTTGTGCCTCCTCCAGCTTCTGAAGCTGAGCCTGGCGTTCTTGGTCCTCTGCTTGACGTTGGGCTTCTTGATCTTGTTCGAGCCGAGCCGCCTGACGCCGAAGCTCCTCCTCCTGCTCGAGTACAGCTGCCTCACGCTGAGACTCAAGTTCCCGTTCATGTAGATCTGCCTGACGTTGGGTCTCCTCTGCCGCTAAACGTTGCTGTTCACGGTTGTATACCTGAGACGAATTAGCAGATGGTCTGTAGCCAGAGGGATTGAGCCACAGAAATCCCGTACCTCGACGTATGTGTCGAATCGTTGAGTGATCTCTTGCAAGACGTCAACCGTTCTAAGGTTTGGTACATCAAGTCCGTCACGTCGATACCGCTCTTTTGCTGTTGAATGAGTCAATTCATGTCTTGGGAAGGGGCATTGTTGACGAACCCCAATCTTGTAATGCTCTGCAGTCTGATACTTCCCGATAGTCATCGGGATGCAAAGGCCCATTGGAGTGGAAGGGTATTTTATCTGTTGGGAGCTCCGTTCTTCTTAGGGGAGGTATGGTGAGCTCTTGGAATCTTGATGAAAGCTGATCATAGCGGTGAAAGATTCCTCTAATGCCTCATCATACTCCTGTCTTGCCTCCACGGTTTGGTACGTCGAGTCCGCTACCACGATAGTCTTGACGTACGAGTCTTTGTCATCGACAAGTTATGATTTATGAATATATTTATTATATAATGAGTGTGATAAAGAAGCTGGTTGAATGACTGAGGATGGAAGGATGGAAGGATGGGGGAGATCTGGGGTTTATATATTGCAGGGGTCGGAGAGTGACGATCTTATTCCAAATCACAACTTGTTAGGCAAGGAAGTGAAGGATCACTTGTGAAGGAAGGTATGACCTGTAAATTAATGCTGGAATCAAGGGTGAAGGCAATAATCAGAAATGGGAATGGTGCGATTATAGATTTAGATTCATTCAGACTTTCTCGTGACAGTGAACAAGGAAGTGTTATGAGCGTAAAGCCAAATTCATTAGTCTTATCCAGTGACAGTGACGGGGGAAGTGAAAATGATCAGAGAGCCAGATTCATTTATACTATTCCCTGAATAAAAGAACGAAGTGATACCGCTCCTTTCCTGCGAAATGAAGTCAGTTCATGTCGTCTGCTCCGTTGTTCTTTGGATCGAAGCATTGGACGCTCCGAGACCCACATCCAATGTCAAGTCAAGCGCCAACGTCTTCTAGACGAAGCTTCACAGCGTTTTGGTAATGTTTTTGAGAATTGTGGCCAGTCTGAAACAAATCGCGATTCTTCTGGGGCTTGCTGGGGTCAAGATTGGGATACTGATCATGAGTTGAAAGTCAAAACTTTACTTTTTCGAAGCCTACCTGCAGATGATTTTTCAGTGGAAGTGAACCAGAAAAGGTGATTAGTCGCTCATTCATCATCGGGCATCTTGGAAGACTCGGGGCTTGACCAAATCAGGTAGCTTTCACAGCTTAGCGGTCTCGATCTTGACCAGACCTCCTGCTTCGACCTCGTAGTCTCTTCCCCTCTTCCAGCCCATCCAGCTTTCCAACATATCTTCACCTCCATGCCCAGGCGACAGACCATCACTAATCCACTGCGTCTGCTTGGGTATAGGCAGACTTGGTGAAACGGTCAACCTGACAGCAGGCCTTTGGTCATATCCTTGTTGCTCCAATTCTCTTTGTGAAAGTACGGGGGTACAGCATGCGTCTTTGCCTACGAAGATCCGTTCCCATTGTTCCCTAGTCTTCTCCAGAAATCGCTGCTGGATTGTGACCTTCATTGCCGGCCAAGTTGAACGATCATACTGCATTGGTATAAGATCCTCGGAAAGTCTCAATCCCTGGATGAGTGCCACGAAAAACCGGGGTTCCAGAGCTCCAACAGCCATAAATCTACCATCGCTGCACTCATAGACCCCATAGAACGGACTGCCTCCATCTAACAGATTCTCTCCTCTTGATTGATCCCACATAGGTGTTTTTATCGCATACCGCATGAAAGTCCCCAAATATGCACTCCCATCTACCATGTTCGCCTTCACTACCTGTCCTTTGCCTGTCTGCGCTCTACTCAGCAGAGCAGCTAATATACCGAATGCACACATAAGTCCTCCACCCGCGAAATCTGCGACAAGATTTGTTGGGGCGTAAGGCGGCGAGCCTCTGCGACCGAGTTGAGAAAGGATTCCGGACACAGCGAGGTAATTTATATCATGGCCAGCCATTCGCGAATATAGGCCATCACGGCGGAAGCCAGTCAAACGGGCAACGATAAGCCGGGGATTTGCTACGAGCAGTGCCTGGGGACTGAGACCAAGCGACTCGAGAACGCCAGGCCGAAAAGGCTCAATGAGTACATCAGCCTTTGCGAGGAGGCATTTCAAAAGGGCAAGCCCGTTCGAAGATTTAACATCTAGGGCGATTGAGGACTTGTGACGGGTCAAGGAATCAGACGTAGGAGGCGGTGGGTCTAAGCTATCGCTGTGCGCCTGGGCATGAGGCCGGTCGATGCGGAGAATGGAGGCGCCATAGTCGGCGAGAAGGAGACCAGCGAATGGAGCTTCCTATAATTATCTTTAGGACGCTTTGGCACGGCATTGTACAATGTACCTGGAGCTAGGCCAGCAAGCTCAACAACACGGAGGCCAGTAAGAGGCGGTGGGGAAGGATCCATCGAGAAGCTAGACAAGTACCATGTTTGTACAGACGGGATGTGTAGAGAGGCTGAAGTAAAAACCTCGCTTCTTGCAGTGGTCAACAAGAAATTCGTTCACGCCAGTACGGAGTAGGAAGGTAGGTATGATGGCGCAATTACGTCATCATGCACCCTGCACGCTTGGCTCTCGCTTACCGGCCATCACCTGGTTTCAATTATTCATTGAGGCCTTCTAAAGGGCCCAAATTTCCATTCTCAAAGATATACAGCCAATTCTCTATGTCAAACCCTTCCAAGGGTCTCTCCTAGACTTAGTGACTAGGAAGCGCCTGTGATTGACTCGCAGACATCACTTAGACAATAACATTGTTAATACTGTCTGTCCCCACAGCCTGGTGATTGAGGACTTGCAAGCAGAGGCCTGAGGAGACCCCTTAGGGGTCTTGTACTTCAATTGCCAGATGGCCAACGGGGGGTTGGCGCACGGGCAGTGGACCCTTCCATGGGTATGACTATCCATTACTCCATACCTAAGGTATCATCGGTCTATTGATCTATCTGCCACCTTGCCATTTTCAATCCTTGATTGAGTTGCCGCCTCCTATCTACCCCTACTTGTCCTACTTCGACTCTCAAAGAGTAATCTCGAATTCCGTCTGCCCCAAACTCTGATTGACTCCGTACCTACCCGTCTCCAGGCTGTCATAGACCAAAGAGTTAGCGACAGTATTTTCTGGTAGATCTAAGAATCAAGAAGCCTGGGTTAGAATACTAGCACAGGTACTTAGACATACCTCCATGCCAAGTTGCCCGTGCAATAATATCGACATCCATCGATGAATCTCTGTAGCGCAGAGGTGTCTACAGCGGGATCGTCGACGAAGCGCTTCATCAGCTGCTGGGCAGCGACATCGAATTCATGAACAGTCAGACGGATAGAGGTCACTACCTCGTCGACGGCAGCTTGGGCAGATCGCAGCTCCGAGTAAAGGATTGGGATGAGGCTTTCGGTCGAGCCTTGGTCCTAAGTGGTGGTGTCAGGGCTCTTGTCTTGCGATTCATCATTGTGGGTTTTTTTATCTCACCAACTCTTTCTTGACGGAGAGAAGATCATTGACGCTATACATGTCAACAAGAGTATCAAATGTACGCCGCTCTTCTGAAGTAAGAGCTTCGTGCTAGCGAAGTCCCGTCATGTGTGTGTAGGGAGTACATACTTGCATATGTTAATATTCGTCAAATCCCACAGCCTGGCCATGTCCGCGTCATTTGTGAGATGCGCTGGAAGATTTGTACCATTGCAGTACCTGTGAATTCAGTATTTGCAGTAAAATGTGAAAAAGGCTTACTCATTAAGACAGAGAACAATTCGGACTGCACTGGTTCCTAGACGGTACTGCCAAAACTCTTCGGTACTTGTGACATGCTCACGCAACCTGAATCGCTGCTCAACCTCTGACTTTTCCATGAATAGTTGGACCTCATTGAAGAATCGTTGCCGTTGTTCTGACACTTAATCAGAGCTCTGTGGCTTTAAGTGAGGCAAGATAGAGATCAGGCGGGGGTATTAATACTGACTCATGGTGAGACTCTCGCGTAACGCGTCGCCAACGACGTTAAAACTGGCGACAACAGCGTTGGTTGCCTTGGCGACTCGCCCCGAGTCATTCAGTCCAAGGCAGTCTTCCACAAAGTCTCGAGTCTCGAGTCTGTATCGCTGTGCCATGTCAATGTCCGCCGAAAGGCTCCCCACGTCCGAGTCAATCTCTGTTCCCCATTAGCGGCGTTACTTATGGGGAGAATATTGCACACCATCATCCCACATGAAGAGCTGAGTGAGTAGATGAGTTTAGCGAACAGACTTTGGCAAATTCGGTGTCTGCCTTACCCAAATCGAAAGATAAGTCGCTACACAAAGCTGATTCTCAGCTGCACAGGGCCACCAAGTCGCCCCGAAAAGTGCATAGTCCCCATCCTTGAGTTTTTGCAGCTTTGGATGACCTGAAAATCGGCCACTGGGCGTTAGCAATCTTCATTGCGAAGCTTCTCTGGAAGCCCCAAACTTACTTGCTCACCCAAGTATCCACCTTCTTGCGGACATTGTCAAGGGCATGGTTGACAGCAAAGGGCCATGCGGTAAAGCACGACTCAAGGCCTTTGATCTTGATCGTTTGGCCGCGAAGCTCTGCAAGCACCTCAGCACGAGCGAGATGTTCGGTGAGCGCCATGATAGGAAGATGGTAGAATAATGGAGATATGGTACTCAGGAGTCAAGAGATTATGCTCGATCGCGTTCCAGGTCTTTGCTTATGTTCGAAGAATAGTCGGCAGAGATGGTAAATCTGCATGTTACACAAGTGTCGAGGGTCGCTCCGACCGCGGAGGAGCAAAGCTATGACTTAATCATAGTGTACTAGCCCTGGACCTCTAGGCTGAGGTCTCGAGATAACCCTTAGGGAATATCGAACATCGACGACCAATCTACTGAGCTTGTGGCAGAGTGGTGAATTTTCCCTTGATTACGAAGACACTGATTCGTCAATACAAATGCCCACCCAGAATCCTGAAATCCCATCTCGAGTGAGTTGAGCCGTCAACCAATTGTCTCACCTTGAAATTTTGTGGTGCAAGATATCCATACTTGATGACATGTGAGGGTCATCGTTGTTGTTGAGGAGCAGTTTGATATTTCCGCCCCCAGCGGTGAAAGATCGCGTTCATCCCAGTGAATTTAATCCACCGTTCTCTACGTTGTGCTAGGTCACGTGAGACAGCTCTTCTTGGCGATCTTGCGGAGACTAATTACGGTACAGATCCAGGACAAGGATTCTTCCTTAGCTCATGCTGCTGGGACAGCTGATGGGAGTAAGTAAATTATGGTGAATCGAGTGATTCCAAGGCTGATGTGTAAGGATAGCTGCCGGGTCAGTGAAGCATCATGTGCATCGGCGGCGCCGTGTGCTGGCCAGCTCATCTTTCTCCAAGATCTCTGTGGTGGAAATGCAAAGTAAGATCTAGGTGCGAGCTAGGTACATGTGCGAAATTCTGCAGCAAAATGAATACACTAAGCTGCCTTCCGTAGTACTGCTTTGCGATACTGGCTGTTGCAGTGCTGCTTCTAGAGTCTCAATTCGTATCATTGGAACGACTGTTTGCGTAAGACTCTTGATCCACGAAGATAGAGCAGTCTCTCAAGAAGTGTTGCCTCTCGATGACACAGGCTGACTCTTGATGGGATGTTCTTCCCTTTCTGTATTGCGCCGACGGGGCTCCTGACTTGACAGTATACTCGAATCTGATCTAGATGGAGGATCCGCTCCGCTTGCACGAGACATAGTATTCATAGAAGACATAGGCTCGGCCGCCTGGTCAGCGACAGACCCTTCTGCAGGATTAGTCAGGTCTGTTGCAATGCTCTCGGGATCCGCGGATCTAGTTTGCATTAAAATTGACAACTCATTTGACTCCTGCAATGGACCCTCCTCTACGATTACTGTGTCAGTTCTTTTGATTTTGGTTAGGCGGAAGAAGTTTTGTGGAAACATCCCCCGAAGCCTCCCTTGCAAACGCCGGTAGCTTCTCAAGCCCTTCCAGAGCCATGCAGCGTTCGACTCCCTATCGTCGCGCTGAATAAAGGTTCGAAGAGCGTGCCTGTACTGTATGCAGATGCACAGCGGAACAATGATGAGCTCTATGCCAATACTGGCGAAGGTGATTGCCGGATAATGCTTAGTGAGACGTTTGTAGAGGATCTCAGCGACATCTGGCATCTCTGGTAATGGAAGGCCTGTCTTGCCCCATTGAGTGTAGCAAGAGCACCTATTGAAGAGTCCTACCTGAGTCATGATGACGCTACCCATTGTTGCCATAGTGAACACGACGTCTTTGACAAATGTAGTCCAAAAGAGCTTGTTTTGGGCACTCTGGTGACCTGGCTGCGAATCGAACCGCAAGATGCGTTTAAGCATGCCATTGGCCAGGGCACTCAGAAACCAAGCAGCGGATATAGAGATTTCTCCACAATTTCGACAGTCCCACCCATCTGGTGGGACAAGAAATGAAATTACCATACCCGTAAGTGTTCCCAAGATCACGACTAGATAGGGGAGTACATTTTGAGTTTTAAAGGAGGCGCGACGTGGAGACGAGCTCTGGGGCAGCCAGGAATATATCCCGCCATGAAATGTTCGTCTCTGATTATCATCAAGGCATTGCTTTGGCAATTCTACTGCGTTCGGCAAAGCCAAATTGTCCACGTCGATCTGGGAACGTCTCAAGATCCTTGGTATGGCCGCTTTGGTTTGGGATACACCGATGACCGAACTTAGGAAAACTGCAGGAATGATCCAGAAATATAAAGCTGTAAAGGCAATACTGTGAGCCTCTACGTTAATAAAGACTGTGTCACTGGAGGCGTTTGCTCCCGCTGCGGCAGCTGTTCTAAAGATAGCGATAGCATTCGTTCCGATGAAGATTACTTGAGCGACAATGATCGGAAGAAACTTCGTAGCTCGATCTGCAGCAAGTGCGCGGCCAGTTCGGCGGATCGCTGTTGCGAAGGACTCCTTGTGTTCAAGATTGGCATGTCTGTGGTATCGTCAGCGCAATTCTACATAAAAGCGCACCGTGCACCCACAGTCCCTGTCGAATAACATTAAACACTTCGCCGTCTTCGCCCCATTCTCCATATGCATCTGTGATGAGCGCCAAAGCTTTCCAATTTCGATCTTCGTCGCCTTCGCTTTGTTCCCCAAACAGCTGCTTGCACTCTGCTCTCCACTTTTCGGCGATTCTTTGACAGCTCGACATCTTGGCCATGAGGTTCTTGATAGTATCAATAGGATCTCCTAGTAGATGTACGATCACGAAGCACTCGACCAAAAAGCTTAGTGGCGGACGCGGGAATGAGGCAACCAGCTGAAACAGTGGAAATTTCCATGTTGTAAGGCGTGTCCATATGTCTGCAGCTGGGTAGTGTTTCCAATCCGATCCGGCAATTGCGACGCACGATCCTTGTGTTAAAGAGGCATTCTGAGGCGAGGCCTTATAACCATGTGGAGTGAACAAACGAGAATCATTGGCGCATGACTTTTGGATATTCTGTGTGTACGTCCAGAGACTAGTAAATTGGAACTTCTCATCACTTTGACAATGTTGGCCCCAAGGGTTCGTGCAGTCATATGTAAGGCTAGTCGGGACATCACTGCAGTCCAATGGCATACTGTGATAGTGGTTGTTCTTGCCAGTCGCGTACCCTGCAGGGTCCCTTTGAATCAATAATCAACCTAGAGATTCCCGAAGGTGTGACAAGTGAAAGCAGACCTAATAGCTTGGATTCTACTTCTCAACCTCACTGTTCGCAAACTAGGCAAAAGTAACAATAAAGGGGGCGTAGAAATCAAATACGCGCAGACACTTCGTATCGCAAACACGACTGAACAGAATGCATAGAATGTAAGATAGCAGATACTCGTCAACAGAAATCACGAGCAAGTTTCGAGACACGACAGAAAAGTAGAAAGTAATGCACGAGGCGGATATATATGCACCCTTGCGGGGCATACGGGGGAATGATGGCCTTAATGTTCTGCTGGGGAGGGCGTGTCGGAGATCAATACGGTAGTTCCCATTGCCCAATTGAGATGAGGCGTAATGCCGGCTGCTCTATCGAGGTTAAGACAGGCACACTTCGCTTAGCGATCAGTCTGATTCGTTACCAGGTAAACATCTTACACGTGAAAGACTGCTCATCTCTCCGCATTAAGCTATCTTCGACTTCGATGTTTTCTTTTTCATATGTCACAACAAATTGATTCATAGATACTAGGTAGGAATTACCGCAAGACACCAGGGAAATGGAAAGACCGCTCATTAAGTCTATTGGTATCGGCTTAATCAGCGGCAGCACTCCGGCCCAGGCTAGATCAGCCAATCAGATCGCAAGAATGTGCATAGCTGAGTCAGCGAGACTAAGCGTGGCTGAGCCTGGCGCCAGGATGCACGTGACCTTAGTTGTTGGTATGGAAGTAGGAACAACCATCCGTACTCATGCAACTTCCTCCCATGCATAATGTAAACAGATGTCTCGCTCAAGATCAAGCGTCTTTCGAGTCAATCGTATTCTCCGAATTCTATTCCCCACCAAAGCACTTTGCCTACTGCTATCCTGAGTCTCGAGGACGAATATCTGTCCACAACGCCTAGGCAGCACTTTTGGGATGGACGATATACATAAGCATTGCAACCTCCAGTCCTTGTAGTATCTACCTCCATTACCCTACCTCGATCGTCATCTATCCCGCTCACCTTGCCTCTCTGCCCGTAGCCGTAATGGTGTTCACGCGTCCAGTGGTGAAGCTGATCCGACCCACAAAATCTACTTTCATACCTCAACAGGTCAAAACGTCACCGCCAAAGACGTCCCTAAGCGTGACATTCACCCCACAACCGCAATCAGCTCTGCTCAGCCTTCCAGCCGAGATCAGAGAATCGATATGGGCCTACGCAATCTCCGGCTGGACATTTAGTCTCACCCACAAGGGTACGGGAATCGGGCTGCAATACAGCCTTCACAACTCTGCAACCGACAACCTTCCGGAATCTGAACGACGTTTCAAAATACAACAGCAGCAGCAGGGAATACAGCAAGACAGCCCCCTTGCTCCCCTTCTTGCCTGCAAACAAATCTACACCGAAGGTCTCCACCATCTCTACCGCAGTTCCACATTCGCCTTCACCGAGCCCCGCGTCTTCATCTACTGGTCCACTCACTTTCTCCACCCCTCTTTCATTCCCCTCATCTCTAGCCTCTCCCTCAGATTCTGCCCTGAATGCTGGCCTACTAGCGAAGTCCGCGCGTGGCAACTGCTCCAGTCTTCCTACTTTCCTGCTCTCACTCACTTGTCTGTAACGCTGTGGGTTAGGGATGCAGGAACTGAGGGCGGGTGTTGGAGTATGGATGCTCAATGGATCAGGGGATTGAGGACTATTCGGGGAATGAAGGTATTAGAGGTCAAGACAATGCCACTGCGGAATATTCAGGTGAGGCAAGGGTGGGTGGAAGAATTGGAGGAACTTTTGAGGGAGGCGGGCAATGAGGACGTTGATGTTTTAGAAGGGAAAGGCGAAAGGCAAGTGGATTTGAAGTATTTGGGGCCATGTTTGTTGCCCATGAGTTGATGTTGACGGTAGGTGTGTATGGAGGAGCAGTAGAGTGATCGTATCTACTCTTGGCAGATGTTTGTGGGTCACAGAATCCTGAATGATTTCTCGTCTTCCCGTCATTACGAAAACCCACGCTACGAGAATACAGTAGCCTTCGCATAGAGGAATGCGCTCCCCATCCAGAGATTCATTCTTTTTCCACAAGGCTCACCAACCTAGTCATCACGTGCATCTCAGAAGATGGATATGAAATAACGGACACAATAATTCACGAACCTACATCTCACGATTCAACAAGGCATTTATTAAATCAAGGAGCCTGACTGTATCAAAATATCTGTTGACTAGGGATGGGCACTGGACGCAACTTTTCACACCTGGACATCTCGTCTTTTGAAAAGGCAATCTTGGTCGCGGTCGTTGCTTCGAGCAGCGCTCTCACAATCCGGACTGTCTACGTTTCGCGCTATCATGTCCGTTCTTGCAGTGGATCATATCAGCAGACATAAGCCTTGAGAGAAGGATGTTTGCTATCGTGATGCGTTGTTTCATCGAGACATTGCTTTGAATATTTGACCCACTGCTCTTACTCCACACACCAACTACCTGTTCGCTCCTACAGAACATATTTTGTCTATGAACGTCATTGATACCTGTAGTATACGGCCGTACTTGTCAAGCACTTACGTACACCTAGGAAGAAGGAGGCGTCGATGGCATTCGTTAAGTAGGTTATGCAAAAACCGCTGGCTGAACGATAAAATTAGCACACTGAGCCCCCAAGTGGCCTCCGTAATCCGGACACTGCGACACAATCTCCTTCATATCATTACTGCACTCAGTCGCATCTTTATACCCCTGACAGCTCGCAGGCCCCTGTAAATAAGCACCCAACACGACCTCCGAAGGAATCCAGACCTGAGAGGATAACGCAGAGCTCAATGGCGAATCGACAAGAACACTGCTGCAGAAAGCGGATACGCCCTTTGAGCCTGAGAAATCGGCGGCGTTGAGCGTGGAAGAGGCGGTGGAGTAGCAGGTAGCGGAAGGTGGTGATGAGACGGGTGGCGATGTGCTGGTGGACGCTGGGCATCCAGTTGTCCCCGTGGGTGTGGCGGCGTAATCGCAATTGGCTATGGGGATATTGAGAGTCCCGAAACCACCGACGTTGGCGGTTGTCATGGCGTAAGATGTCGATCCGCAGAGGCAGCAATTCGAGTTGGAAGGATCGGTTCTGGTTACATTGGCAGGTCAGTTTAGTCGTTAACTCCATTTACCTCATTGTTGCACGAAAATCTGGGGATTGTTGGAGCGGATTGCATGATCAGGGAGGACATACGAGCAAGGATAAGTGGCGGTTGAAGGGGCTGTTGTCATTGTTCCCATCGATGCAAATTGACTTAATGCGGCGAAACCACTCGCTAATGCAGCTGGGTCCCCATCTATCTCTGTTCGACAATCGTTAACTGCTGATGAAGTAGACTTGCTGGGTCCAAAGCAACTTACCGACGACAGGGTCCATGCAGTAGTAGCATTTACAATTTGGAAATTTCGTTGCCTTTCAATGCATCAGCAAAATACCCTCTCTGATCCTTTGATTTCGAGCACAAAAACCAACCTCTGGGGGACAGTACGTGGAGAGACCAGTCGCTGACGTTGGAACAACTCCGCATCCGGCATCACAAGCAGCAATCTACACATTTCAAATCAGATCGTGGTATATGCAAGCCAACACGCGACATTACCTTTGTCGCCTCATCGTCGACAGGGCAGCCCGTAGCCGTCGCGGTCGCAGTGAGATCCGTCGTATCACACGCATTGATCGTTTCCAAAGCAGACGATCCAACTCTGCTAATCGTAAGGATACACTGATCTGCAGTATGGTTCTCGATCTCACTGGCATCGTGTCCTGTGATTGATACACTGAGATCCGGCGGCTGAGCTGGCCACAATGTATGACTGAACTTATTGAGACCTGCGAGAAAGACGGAGAGAGCGGCTACGAGCCTTGCTGTCATGGCAAGGTCCGCAAGAAGACCTATGCCGATCAAGACAACCTTCTTCTGTACAGCTGCTCTGAAGCCGGTGTCCAGGGCTACGTTGATAGCAGTCGCATTGCCATTCGTGGCACCCGAGGGCGCCTGACTATTGATGTCGAGGACCGTTTGGAAGAGCGCGGATGATAGCTGGAAATTGACCACTGATCCATTGTCGTTGGCAGTGACAATAAGAAGCTCGCCAATGTCAGTACCGGGATTAGGACTCAAGGTCTACGGATGGTCAGCAATGACTCTAGGATTTCCAGCAGCGTTCCTCCAGCTCACCGGAATCGCCGTTGCAGATACACCTGTCAAATCGATTTCTTGGCTGGTGGATGATTTTATTTGCAAGAGAAGTAATACGACAGAGAGGACGATCTGGAGGAGATGCATGGTGAATAGGTGGATTTGATGACACTTTTAGTCTCACAAAAGCAATGTCCTTGCTGATTCTCTCTTTCTGCTCTAATGCACTTGCAGTCATGGGTTCAAGATGTTGTTGAACAAAGAGTTAAGCGTTATTGTGCTTCCGAGACGGCATTTGCATTCAAGTAGAGAGGATGTGTGCACCTTTCGTGTATATTCACTCTACAAGGAGAATGTTAGGGACCTTACCTCCTCGCTCTTACACTTTATCAATATGATGACTGAAAGGCAACATAAAATGGGCGGTGCATCAATCCTAGACTCATAGTCCAGCATTCCCAGTCGCCAAGACTCGATTCCTTAGCGAGTTTCGGGACTCCTAGCTACTTTTGTTTCAGCAGACTCCAACAGTTGGTACAGTGTCAAGCTAGATCTCTCGAGGTCCCCGAGCTGGTGCGGTTTTCGCACAACTCGAGGAGAGGGAATGTTGGTTTGGCGCTGTTTCGTGTGGGGCTCTCCTCACCATGTTCTGATTGTTGGGTTTCAACTGCTCTGTTGTTCGACTCTTCTACCGAGGCTTTTGATTGCTGTTGGCGACACAGCGACCATGAGTCCATCTGAATGCATGGGTCTTTGCACTACTTAATCCATTGTCGCATACCCTGGTGAATGTTTGATGATGGTCCTTGATACTCCTGTGCTCTTTTCACTCAATTCGGGGTCTCTTCAATTGAACCAATTCAGCAGGATCTGTGACTGTCGGAAAGCCACATACACGTAGAATTGACAAGTGACTATTCAGGGTAATACGTGAAACGCGCGAAAGTATTAGGCTTGCGATTTGCAGCAATGCTGAGTGAAGAAGAGATGCTTTGACAGAAGGGTCGAAAAATTTATTCTCTTACCTTTTGTCAACCTTTGTCAAGCTGTATCAATATCAGGACGACGCTGCTGGATAATTTTTTTTTGCAGAAATGCTTTCCAGGCAGAGATACCTCTCGTGGCTTCTTATTCTTGCTTCTCTGATTTCACAATGCCATACCATTCTAGTCCATACTCCAAGCTGTGCGAGTACGTGCCATGATATTCGCCGTCATCATTGACAAAATGGGCTGATGTTTTTCAAGAATACAGGACTCCGGGCCAAGATCTCATATCGCAGATTGTGACTTCGTCATATCGGATGGCCGTTTGGGCCTCCCAATCGGATAATTCAGGCGCGTTCAACAACCGGCCTCAACCGCAACTGGCATACTCTTTGATATCGGAATACCAGAGTTGGGTACTCGGCACGAATACTCAGGTAGAAGCTGCAGTTAGTAAGTCAATCGCACCTCAGGAATCATTCAGGCTATTGGTTTCAAGCGCCAAAGGTTTAGGAGCTTTTGCGTCAATGCCGAGTTCTAACGAATTCTCCTAGAGCTATATGGTGATATGATCAATGCTGTGGGGTGGAACCTCCTCGACACACCAGGCTACGCCCCATCTCCGATCCTGCTCACTTGCGGTGTCGGATACCTAGAACCGCAGACGGGAAGCGATGGAATAGTAAGAGGGTGGGATAGTTTTTCAGAGACCTTCGAGGACTACAATGGCGATGACATCCAGGCTTGCCGTACAGCAGGTCCCTACGCCGCGACCGGTCGCACCGTGATGACTGTCCTGAGGTCAATAACCGACACGAACGCGAGCCCCAATGCAGACGAGAGCAATCGTCGTTGGGTGATACATATTTGCGCTTCGGCCATGGCAGACACAATGGGTCCAAATGATGTTCAGGTCGCCATCGACCTTTTTGATCAGACCAAAGTTGCTTCGTATTTCATTCCGCAGATCAAACGTTGGGTTCAGGCGCCGGGACCATTTGCATACGGTATAGATTACTGGCGAGCCCTCGATTGGCATGTGCTGGTGATGTTGCTCGCTATCCAGTCCAATACTCCGACTGTCTCCTTCTCAATGAACGTATTGAATCCGGAACCCGCCTGGGCGTGGTGCGTGGCTAACCACCCCGTCAACACCAATTCTCTCAGTCTTGGTGAGACGCCTTCCACGAACGGCTATCACTATCTGAAAATACTGTATGCTAACACACCTTGGTGACAAGTCTGCACAGCTTACTTCGGCCTGGCTATGGCGATGTGGTATTATGGTGTTCAAGTGGCCCAGAACGGTCAGTACATTGCACTCCCAACCTCATATATCACTGATGTTGCTTAGGCACTATTGTCAAGCCAAGTTGACGAAGAAACCTTTACTCCGCTTAGGCGTTTCTCTCAGCACATGATATGCGAAGTCCTCTTAGGCTTGCTTCTTTGATCAATTGACGTGGGGATTCGTCAACCTGGCATTTGTAACTGATCACATAGTTGACTGCAGCCTCAGAAATGGGCGTTTCAATGTTTTTTGATATAGCTCCTGTCATTCCATCATAGTACTTCAGCGATGTAAATCAGACCTCCGCTTTGAAGCAGAAAGTTCATCTAGTACACCTGTCTTCCCTGTCTCCCTTGGGTTATCTGAAGAAAGTCGAGTGGTGCATCAATATGGCTGTAATGCGCCTTCCATACAATTAGCATAACACCCAATACTCATCTAGTTCAAGTTCTAGAAACTACCATTGTTCGGCGTGATTGGCACGCTATAATCAATCAATTTGGCGGCAACACTGTATAACGCTAGACATCCTACAGCATTGATCAGATCCTGCAATTACCAATAGGGGTGCAGACTGCAGACCAAAGAGAAGCAACGGGGACAATGAGGCGGTGATCTTAAGACTTACCCGCGTCATTCGTATTTTGCTGACTTATACAATTCAACCATTTCATGGTATTCGTCAACAGATTCGATCCCGCGCTCAGCAATCCAGCAAGCACATATACATCAAGCATTGCGAGCTGATCCACAGACAACACAGACGCTGTACGCGGATTTGCTGAGAGCCACGTCGCCAGATCATTGTTAATCAATGCCTCATCATCAGAATTGATGGGGTTTCCTCCCGGGAAAAGATTGACTGTCTACGCAACTCCAGCTTGCGGTCCTGTGAAGTCGAGATCTGGTCCCTTCATCGCCGAAGCGCATATATGGATCACGGTAAGGCCCGACGCGTTGTGGGCTATAGCTCTAGTAATGGCAAAGACAGTGCTTGTCTTGCCTGCTTGGGAACCAGTGGTATATGTGTACGTACCGGCGGTTTGGCACGCAATGATGTCTTCGTCTGGATTTGTGTAAAATAGGCCGGTCCAGGGATCATGCCAGAGGGTTTGACCGTCGTCAAGAATTTCTTGCGCAAGGTGCGTGGCGCCACAGGTGATCATGTATTTGTCGGTGTTGAGGTCTTCTACAGTAGTTTTCGGCTTCCAATCGATTTGATTGATTGCTTTCAGTTTTGCTAGATTAGAGGAAAGACTTTAGTACATTTGTCAGATCATTTCTCTTGACGCTTGCAGTCGAAATCGTGTGGAGTTTTCAGTATATGGCACATGAAAAGATAAGAAGCAACTTATACCAATGGCTATCGAAGTCGACCGACCCCACATGGCACTATTCACATTCTGTATATACTTAGGCTCTAGCTCTACGTAGCCTAGAGGATGGGTAACATGTGCACCGGCACCGAACTGCGCGAGATTTTGGGCGTTGTAGATTGCGCCTTCTAGAGACCTCTGATTGACTGAGAACGTTGTGAGACTTGATAAGGAGGTAGATGACGAAAGGAGGATTAGAAGCTTACTTACAGTAGTTCTGGCAAGACTCGTGCATTACGACAGCAACATACGGCAGTGAAAGATAGCCTAGTGTAATGACAATGATCATAGGTGGAGTAGGCCAATGCATAATTGTAGGAGATCTCAACTTGTGATGGGCATATGGGCTTCGAAGTAAGGGGATCGAGGATAATTTATACTAAGTCATGCAGCGCCGGGAGGCTCATAGTAGCAACAAGCTGTCATAGCGACAGCCTCATTAGCCTTGCTACGGTAGCAGGTGAAACAAACCTACTTCAGCAAGGCTGATACGCAACATAACTGCTCATGCAAAATCAAGGAACTACTGAGTAAAGTAGCGCTGTTGGCACCCCAGCAGCCAACAGTCTACCTTGCAGCATTCATACCACCATCAATCAAGGAGATTGGTGGATTAGAATCTGAAGGGTGGGATGTGTGAGAGTTTGTGGAGCTGCGTAACCTTCGGAGCCTCATGACTATATCAGACTTCTGTATATCCTTTCTAAGACTCAGGAATTTCAGCGTTGTAATAGAAAGACGAGTATCATCTCTAATATGTGTAGTTGTGCGCGCGACAAATGCCAATTCAGCGAGGATTTTGGTCACGCTAAACCCAATAGAATATTCTAGAGGTGGATGTCGAGGCAGATTTCTGTCCTCTTGGCATCAAACTCCGCAACCTCCGCAAACATGAGACGGAGAGCTGCCGATGGAATACAGCGTATCTCGATAGAGTCTCTTTCTACATGCTTTTAATACTGCTCTCACAATGATCTCGGATTATACAGCCATTTGCTGCCTGGTATGGTACTTCACCGTATTCACAGTGTGCACTGTGGGCGTCCTCGTTATGTACTGATCGCCTAACAGCAAGCCGAAGACCCTACTGACAGGGTGGCAGACGACGAAATCACCTGAAGACACCAGTAAAGACCACTTCATCAAATCTACCATTGGCGTGTGTCCCTCACGTCACGATCATTCGCCCTATCAAAGGCATTGAGCCTCACCTCTACGAATGCCTCGCTGCTACATTCGAGCAAGCATACCCTCAAGAAAAGTTGACCATATACTTCTGTATCTCGTCTCGCGATGATCCTGCTCTGAAAGTCCTCGAGTATCTGCTCTCGGACTTCCCTACCTTCGATGCGAAGATCCTGGTGGAGAATGAGGATCCCAATCTCTCAGGACGTAATGGGAGTACCTCCAACTTGGGTCCGAACCCCAAGATACGGAACATGAGCAGGGCATATCGAGAAGCAAAAGGAGATATCGTATGGATAATAGACTGCAACATTTGGGTGGCCCCACCAGTCGCAGGCCGAATGGTAGATCTCCTCTGCGGGTTTACACCCACGGCACCCGACAGGAAATACAAATTCGTGCACCAATTACCCCTTGTGGTAGACGTCTCAAGTCCTGATTTTTCGAGTGCTTCTATCCTTTTTCCGAAACCAGACAACCCAAGTATAGCGTCAATGGTAGGCGGTCTCACAGAAGAACTCTTCCTCTCGACATCTCACGCAAAATTTTACACCGCCATCGCCACCGTCGCCATCGCACCCTGCACCGTGGGCAAATCGAACATGTTTCGCAAATCTCACCTCGACGCTCTGACCTCCACCCCTTCCGCTTCCAAATCCAACACCAAAGATCGGGAACCAGGCATCGACTACTTCTCGGACAACATCTGCGAAGACCACTTAATCGGGGATCTCCTCTGGAAAAGTCCCATCCCCAATTTCGTCCAAAAGCTCGCAGCTACCGAAGGCAAAGACCCCAACGACAGCACCCACTTCGCCACAAAAGCCGCGAGGCAGATCAGCTGGGGCAATCACGCTTTACTACCTCCACACCCGTCAAATCTAGCCACCCAACCCACTTCTCACCTCTCACTAAGTAGCTACTGGGATCGCCGCACTCGCTGGCTGCGCGTCAGAAAATTCACCGTCACCCTCGCCACTCTCGTGGAACCCGGCACCGAATCCCTCCTCTGCTCGCTCGTCGGCGCCTACGGCCTCACCACCCTCCCATGGTGCGAACACGCGCTGGGTATATCATCCACCTGGCGTTCCTTCTGGGCGATCTGGCTCTGGAGTGTCGTTATTTGGGCAGCTGTGGATCGCTACGTATGGACTCTTTTACAGCACAGCGGCACTACAACCGAACGCCCGGTCTTCGGTCGGACGTTTTCTATTGAAAAACGCAGGCCATTGGGCGAGTGGTTGATTGCGTGGCTGGCGAGAGAAGTATTGGCGTTTCCGATATGGCTGTGGGCGGTGTTGGGGGGTGTGGAGGTTGTGTGGAGGGGG
>JASZXT010000230.1:0-37305 GCA_035521555.1 Lecanoromycetidae sp. Uapishka_2
ACCCTGCAGCATCTGAGCCATACCACCCATTCCTCCACCCTGCCCAGCACCCTGCATTTCCTGCATGACATCCTTCAGTATATTCTCGCTAACACCACCTCCACTTAGCGCTGGACTATGCAGCGGTAGCACAGTGCCCATCTTCCACCCTCTCGGCACCGCCGGCGGTTGAGGCGGTCCATCAGGCGGCGGCATGCCTTGTATGCGCAACCTTAGTGGGGTTTCGGGGGTTGTAGGGTGCGCTTTGAGGTGATCTGAGATGAGTCTGTAAAGATGATGTTCTGCACAAATAACAGAGCATCAGTACCACAATTCTCCTGCTACATCTTTTGTTCCCGGGACCATTTCAACCGAAGCGTAGATGCACTCACTATTTTTCACCTTTGCACTCCTTGCCTTCCCATTCTCCTTCACCAGCACCCTCACTCTTCCCGGATTTGACCAATCTTTCGGATGCATTTTTCCCGGCTCGAAAACGGTTTTCAGGCCCAGGAGCTGTACTGCATCTACGATCTCTCGAGCCAGTGGATTCTCTACAGCCAGCTCCATACCGACTCTCCGCCCCTCCGCGCGGCTGCGATTCGAGTCGAAATATAGCGGGTATATACATTGGTAGTGTTTGTATTCTGGAGGTTGGGTGTTATTGGTGCTGGGCGGCTGTTGCTGCGGCTGTGGGGGATGTCGTGTATTTGGAGCGGGGATGGAGGATGGGCGGATTAGAGCGGGGGCAATGTCGTCGATATCGTCTTCTGGAGGGTCAGAATCGGGGTCAGAGTCAGAGAGTTCCTCTATTCGGGCGTGGTGGGCCATGGTTGGCAATTCGATAGGGTCTTGGAGAAAGTTCGTGGGGTGACTGAGGAAGATGGGCAAGGCTGGGCTTGGCGAATAACCGTTGAAACTATATTCTACTATCTATACCACAAAAAAGCTCAACACTGACCCGATCATTACGCTTTTTGTCAAAGACCCTCTTCTCATATCCTGGAAATTGTATCAAAAAGGTCAGAAGATTTTCAATAGAACGACTTCACTCTAGACTAATCGGCCCTGAAAAGCCTGACCCTTTCCAAGCAAGTTGGTTCCATCAATATCGTAGTAGTCTTGTAGGGCGGTAATAGCCAGCTGAACAGTAAATCATATTGACATGAATTGGAGAGATCTCATCAGCTCTGCTGGATGAGCTGATAGCCCTTGGACCTGAATTCCCAGCGGGATCTTCTTGACTATCAGCCGTCTTTCTGCTTGGCTCTTGATAAAGACTTTTGATATGAAAGATATTCTTTTATGCAAGAACGCTTCGATGGTAGAAATACATCTCAAAGAGCAAGCTTGCTCATGCAGCCCTTTCTTTCCTTTGGCTCCAGTGGTCGCATTTCATGCCACATGCTCATATTATTACCACACGGAACTCCGCCAGCGCCTCGCTAAAGACGTCCTCAAATGCAAGGATGCATGATAATATCTGAAACCTGGATCATCTCTTAACCCTACCCTGCATGTGATATGCACGCTGCAACGTCTTCTTCTCCTTGCCATCATGCTCGAGTACAGATATCATATCGCGAAGCTGTATACCAGCGCCGCCCACCCTATCTTCCCTTAATTCCCCAAGCATTCTGGTCTTAGGCAAGTTGTTGCCAACTCCATTTGCGCCAGAACCTCCAGCTTTCGAGCTTGATGCTATCTTGGACTTTGGTAAGTATGGATTACTTGGTGTCGGATCAGCTGCATCCTTCATCCAAGACAGCTTCTTGCCCATCTTTCCACCCAAGCCTAGCGCCATATTCATCGTCTTCGTCGTAGCTGCGTGTTGCTGAGCCTCGGTGGCTTTCCTGGCAGCCGCATCTTTTTGATCTTTCGCCTTCGAACCCTTCTTGGAGTCCAGTTCTGGAGGTATTCCCATGACGCCTGGTGATCCGAGAGCCAAGGAGTCGGAGCGATTGGTGTCGGCGCGGCGCTGGCGCTTTTCAAGCCGTACAATCTCCTGCTGTCGCTCTTTTTCTGCTATCTTGTTGATGTGCTGAGCAATAGGGTTGAGGCGTACAGGGGGTTTGGTTTCTGCAGATGTTGGGCTGGAAGACTTGTTCATGTCGGCGTAGGACCCTGTAACGTTTTAGGACAAAATATAAGATTTAAGCAATGTAAACTTACGCTTCAACGAGCTGCTTTTTGAAGAGACGGCACTGTCGCCTGGTGTTGGCAACCCGTTCGCGGTCTCAGAAACTTCATTGCCAATTGCTAGATCAGCCATGTCGGCTGGTACAATCCCATGTGATCCAGCTCTTCTGCCCTTTGCTAAGATTGCAGCTTCTTCCACAAGATTACGGATGCGCTCCTCAGCTGCCAAGGAGAGTAGAGACAGGAACTCGACGTATTCGCTCTCATTCGACAAAAGATCTTGACCCGAGACCATCTTCAAGACCTCATTCTTATCGGGACCATACACAACAAGCTGCCTTGGTGCCGAATCAGGTCTTGCGTAATACAGCCCATTTGTTGAAGTCTTCACATGCGCGATATTGGCTTGCTTATCCAAGCGTCGTTTCAAGGAGGCAGCAAAGATAAAGGGGTCATTGAGATGATAGGATTTGATCTCTGCTTTACGACGGACTGCGTTTTTACGAGCTTCCTTCAGCATTTCCTCGGCAGACTTGGGTGGTTCCGCAGGCTGGTTGAACGTCCCTGCGCCGTAGAACATATCACGGCCGCCAGGAACATTTTGCGAATAGTAATTGGTCCTTCCATCATGAGAGTTGTCCTGTGTCTGACGATTCGGGCGACTGTAAGTGATGAGGTTTTCCTCCTCCGCTTTTAGGTCAATACCAGATCCAGATATCACGTCAGTCAAATCATTCACGTCCATAGGCTTGTCGGCAACAGGTGGCCGCGAAGGTGGACCCATGTTTCCTGTTGGTCCTCCTTGAGGGGGTGGATGTGCAGTGTTCAAAGTGTTGTAGTTGTTATTGATCGCGTGATTTGTGGGAGGTGTAGAAGTGTTGTTGTATGGATTGTAGGGAGTTGGGGCATAAGGGCCTGGCGTGTAGGAGTTTGGAGGACGGGGATGTGGCGGACTCAGGTTTCCATACGGATCTTTCTGGTTATTTGGAGAGCTCACCCGAGGAGTAGGGCGCTGCTGCTGCTGCTGCTGCTGCTGCTGGGAGTAGGGGTTATAGCCGTTATTCGCAGAAGAACCGTTTGCCTGAGTACCATAGTATGGACCACTGTATACCTGACTTGGCAATGCGATATTGTTGATACCAGGAGAGTCGTAGGGGGATCCCGGGTTTGGTGAGAGTTGCTGCCGCTTGGGCGCAGGCTGGTAGGGCCCAGAGGGACCATTTTGAGGTGAGTCTGTTCGAGGCGCAGGGGAGTATGTCCTTTGCGGAAGCTGCGGAGGGTATTGGCCTGCCATAGCTACAGATGGCCAGGTGGGTCCTTCCACAGCTGCTTAGGTATTCAAGTGAGCCTGGAGGGGCCAGGCCACCTGCGTGAGCGCTGCTCCCCGCTTTGGACCACCTTTCCCACAGTCTATTCCATCTATTAGTAAAGAGACAACTATTCAAGCCGCCTCATCAGGAACAAACTGGTCATGTTACTATCGTCGGTTGCCGGTGTAGCGAGATGGAGATTCTTTAGATTGGAAGTCATTAAGAATGCGGCTCTAAAAGACGTTATTACTAGCGTATGCCAAGCCAGCCTTTTTCTACTACCCTTCCGAGCCTTCGAACCCTTGCAGTAACATTTCTTTTACTTCACTCATAATACGATTGGGGCAGATACGGACAGTCCTAGATGTTGTCCTTCATCAGCTTACTCGATGGAAGGTTATAGGACAGCGCCAGGTGTTCTTCAGTGCTGAATCATGGTCCTGCGCTTGGAAAACGAAGTCCTTTTCCTTTCATCGGCGTGATAAAATCGAAGAGAAATAGATTCGTGAACAATACATACAATGGCGACTAAAAGGAAGCTATCTGCAATGACTCCCCAGGTCGAGGAACCAGTAGATCCTTCGGATGAACTCATGTTCCTATGTCTAGGAGGTGGGAACGAAGTAGGAAGATCATGTCACATCATACAGTACAAGGGAAAAACCATTATGGTGGGTTTACTCGACGATCGCATTTACGCTGCAGCTTTATCGCTGACAAGTTCTCGAGTAGTTGGATGCTGGGCAACATCCTGCTTATGATGGCCTTGCCGCATTGCCTTACTTTGACGAATTCGATCTGAGTACCGTCGACATTCTACTCATCAGCCAGTGAGTGCACAATCTCGTTGATTGCGTCTGCTTCGGTGTATGAAAGACGGGTGGACATACACAACGTTGCTTGTCGTATGGGCTAGCTTGGTCAAATATAGTGCAGGGCTCGTGGTGGGGACCTCTACAGAGGTTGGCGTGCTTAAGCATCTTCATTCCTCGCGTCAAACGTATCCGTTCAGTCTTGTACACAGCTGCCCAATAGAAACTATCTTCCACCTTGCCTATGCTCCATATTGGCCGTCCTGTCTCAAAAGATACACCACCGAGAGGAAATCCCCTTCACCATCTACGCCTAGCCTATTCTACGGAGTCATCGCGTAATAATCTTACTTTACCAGTATATATGCTGATAGCATCTCTTTAGTTTCCATTTGGATCACGCCTCAGCCTTGCCCTATGTCCTAGCGAAGACTAACTTCAGAGGAAGAGTCTTCATGACTCATCCTACCAAAGCTATCTACAAATGGTTAATACAAGATAGTGTTCGAGTCCAGTAAGTATCTGTTCTCTTACTACTACTATGATCTTTGCTGACTTTTGGAGGAATCTTTCGTCGTCCTCCGATCAGCGAACCACACTCTACACCGAAGCCGAGCATCTCTCAACATTCTCGCAAATCGAAGCCATAGACTACCACACCACTCACACTGTATCCTCGATCCGTTTCACTCCGTACCCTGCCGGACATGTTCTCGGAGCAGCAATGTTTTTAATTGAGATAGCGGGTTTGAAGATACTTTTCACAGGAGATTATTCACGCGAAGACGATCGGCATTTGATCTCAGCAGAAGTCCCTAAAGGTATCAAAATAGACGTCCTCATCACCGAGAGCACCTACGGGATTGCATCGCATATACCAAGAGCGGAGCGGGAAACTGCCCTGATGAAGAGCGTGACTGGCATCCTGAATCGGGGGGGTAGAGTCCTGATGCCTGTCTTCGCTCTTGGACGGGCTCAGGAGCTGCTTCTCATTTTAGATGACTACTGGACGAGACACCAAGACTTTCAAAAGTTTCCCATCTACTATGCCTCAAATCTTGCCAGGAAATGCATGATTGTCTATCAGACCTACGTTTCGGCAATGAATGAAAACATCAAGCGTGTCTTCCGTGAGCGCATGGCAGAGGCTGAGCAAGCTGGTAGTACGGACAAAGGCGGACCGTGGGACTTTCGATTTATTCGCAGTCTGAAGAATCTTGAGAGGTTCGACGATGTAGGGGGATGTGTGGTGCTAGCTAGTCCTGGTATGCTGCAGAGCGGTGTGAGCAGAGAATTGTTGGAGCGATGGGCACCCAATGATAGGAATGGCGTAGTCATTACTGGGTACAGTGTGGAGGGGACCATGGCAAAACAGATCATGAATGAGCCTGACAGCATACCAGCCATCATGGGCAGCCGAAGTACCGCTGGTATTGGGAGAAGGGGACCAGGCGCAAATGGAGAAGCAGAGAAGCCTATGATACCGAGGAGGTGTAGTGTACAAGAGTACAGCTTTGCAGCTCACGTCGATGGGCAAGAGAATCAAGGCTTTATTGAAGAAATTGCAGCTCCTGTTGTGGTAAGCATGAATGGTGGAGCCCGCACCTTCCCCATTGTCGCAGATTTTTGACCTCGCTTAGATCCTTGTCCACGGGGAGAAGCATAACATGATGCGACTCAAGTCAAAGCTCTTGTCGCTCAACAGCGACAAAGCAACCAAAACAAAGATTTTCAGCCCCGCGAACACCGAGGAACTCCGCATTCCATTCAAGGTTGACAAAACTGCCAAAGTTGTCGGTTCGCTTGCGCAAATACCACCGCCCGGGGAAGACGATGAAGAACGGGTCATGAATGGTGTCTTAGTGCAGAACGATTTTAAGATGTCTTTAATGGCTCCAGAAGACCTGAGAGAGTATGCTGGGCTGACTACCACAACTATTATGTGCAAGCAAAGAATTACGCTGAGTGCCGCCGGGATTGATTTGATTAGATGGGCGCTCGAAGGCACCTTTGGATCAATCGAGGAAATTAGTGCAAAGAAGTCTTCGTCCAACGGAGTGTCTCAAGTGAATGGGAACGGTGTCAATCATGATGAGGATTTGGCAGATGAGGAAGTTCAGCGAACTCTCCAGCCAATCGCCTATCTCATTATGGGTTGTGTAATTGTACGGTATCACAGCAGTGGTGAAGTACACGTGGAGTGGGAGGGAAATATGCTCAATGATGGCATTGCAGATGCGGTATTGGCTGTGCTTATGACAGTGGAGAGCAGCCCGGCCGCCGTCAAACGTGAGTATTGCGTGTATGCTCAAAACCTTGTCGTCGTCTGTTGCTAAACCTAACGCAGAATCTTCGAAGAACAGCCAACACCATCACCACCATGGCCAACGAAATCCCCATGCAAACGTCACACCAGAAGAGCGCTTCTCCCGTCTCTGCATGTTCCTCGAAGCGCAATTTGGACCACTAGTAACCCCAATAGAGCACCCCAAACTTCCTCAAAAGCCTACTAAACCGGTCCCGAGCACTGACGGTATCAAGATGGAACCCAATGAGGATGAAGAAGACTACGAGCCAGAAGAGGAGCCAGCAGACGTGGAAGCTGCAGAGATGGAGCGATTGCACAGTATCGGTATTCCCGTTCCGGGTGTGGAGATCAAGGTTGACAAGGACATGGCAAAGGTGTGGCTAGAGACATTAGAGGTGGAGTGTTCGAGCGCAATATTGAGAGCAAGGGTAAAGGCTGTAGTTGAGAGAGCAGTGGAGACTGTGGCACCGCTCTGGGGAAGTTCAAGGGGCTGAGGGGTTTCGTTGAAAGACAGACATGCTTGTACAATGCAGTATATCCAGCGTTACCGTAGCATTCGGATAACAGGGGTCTTCGAACGGTCAACAAGGAGCAAAAAGTCACTTTATTTAGGATAATATTAGAGGAATATTTATCCTGGATGCGATGTCTTGGACTCATGGCTTGCTCCAATGACTTTTGGACTTAAAAGGCTGTAGGCCGATTTCTGCACTAGAAGAGCGAGGGTAAGCATTAATCCAGTAGGGAAAGTCCCTGCATGTCAAGACGAGCACCGAATCGGGTAGGCTTCAAGCTGGATTGAAGTACAACAAGCTGCCTCATTGGGACTGCTGGCGATGACCTCTAGCTTCTCTCCGACTGGGTATCAAAGTCAAACAGTACCAGAAAGTTCCATGTAAGACAAGGCTCAGGTGATTGAATTCGTATTCATCGTCATCATCGATTGCATTGCCACTGTATGAGAGTCACACTGAAAGTAGTCATGTCATTCGAGTATTCACTGAGAGGCAAGGAGGGAGGGTTACTAAGCGATGAGAGAGTCGTGAATGGTATAACATGGATATCAATATTTCAAAGGGTATGGTAAGGTGTTTCGGTGTGAAGGAGTAAGCGTCGCTTCTTTCGTCCTTTTGGGCACCACCACCGTCATCTCTCCAATCCCGAACGACACCAACCCAGACAGGCTTAGCTTGATCCCGTCCCCAATTCTCTCGCAACGTCCTTCGTTTCCAATCTCCAAGTCCATAACACCACCTCTGCATTTCACCTGGATGTCTTTGGACCTTCTGAATGCAGAGGATGCAGGCTGTTATGCATTGGTAATCAATCGCTCCCAGCATTCTTCCATAACTACCCTCACGAGGATTTACTGAGACCGGGCCTTGCTAATACTCCGCCTTTGCCCCAACGCGCGACCGAAACACTCAGTTATCCTGCCTACCGGACCTTCTAAAGTCAAGAAATAGGACAATCAACACTCCGGGCACATCTTTTCACTCTCATACTCAGAGAATGTGAATAAACCGTATCTCCCTGTCTACTCAGCCGTGGGCGTCAGCATTCCTTTACCGACAGCCAATAGACCCAAGCGCCCCGTTCACCAACCTCAGAATTTTCCACATGCCTCATGAGCTGCCATGTCCATACCCTCAACCATGACTGCTACTTTACCTCCTCATAGTCCTCACTACGGTTATCAGTCGTCTTATGGTACAAACCCGGTACCTTATACTGCCAATAATTCCTTTCCTTCCGGATCGTCGCGATTAGCACCCTCCTATAGCTTTCCCAACACCACATCCGCCTCTATTTCAAGGAACCAAACTATCTCAAATCCAAGACAGCCAACTCAGTCGAGCACCATGCCCACCTCGCAGTCTACCTCAGCGTTGCAAGGGCCAAAAAACAGGGACAGGCGGCCAGACTGGAATGAATTCTACAAGCACGGTCCCCCAAAAGAGATTATTGTCATTGACGATGATACACCACCTGCCCCACCTACACGAAAAGAGAATGCAAAAGCTGCTCCCGCGGCGAAGCAAGGACCGCCACGAGGCGAGCCAACGAACAAAAAGAGGAGAACCGCCTATGACGCTGCCCGAGACGGGCAGGCTTCCTACTCTCACGCACGGACAAATTCAAACGGAGATAGCTACTCGAATACAATATCGACAGACCGGACCACTTCCTTGCAGACTACAGCGCCTACATCGTTAGGCTCGAGTCATGGCAGTGCCGGCGCTTACGTGAATGAGTCCCAGGTTGGACAGAAGAGAAAACGCGTGACACGACTGCAGATCGCGGATGAGAAAAAGAGGAGAGAGATTGAGGTGGTAGGAGATGCGTACAGTGCCTATGTACCTCCTCCTAAACCTCCGCACAAGGCTGGGGATGTCCGTGTGCCTTCAATAAAAGATGTGAGATACTCCATGGTCTGATCTGGTATATTCTGCTGACCCTCGCAAAAGAATTACACCAATCATGAGAAGATCGATGATGATGATGGTCACTTCATCGTCGTCGATGATACCCCAATTGGGGACAGATGTAAGGCCTCTTCGCAAATCAAAGTTAGGAAGTGCGTAAGAGCTCAATACTGACTCCCATCAGACCAAGTCCACAGATTACTAGGTCAAGGCACATTTGGCAAAGTCGTAGAAGCATACGATCGAAGAACAAGGTCAAAATGTGCCATCAAAATCATTCGGTCGGTGCAAAAGTATCGTGACGCATCACGCATCGAATTGCGGGTACTTCAGACACTTTTACTAAACGACCGTCTGAACCGAAACAAATGCATACATCTTCGGGATTGCTTTGATTTTCGGAACCATATATGCATCGTCACAGATTTGCTTGGACAAAGCGTCTTCGACTTTCTCAAGGGCAACCAGTTCGTTCCTTTCCCGAGTAGCCAGATACAGAGCTTTGCGAGGCAGCTTTTTACCAGCGTTGCTTGTATGTGTTTTCTTTTTCATTGCAACGGTCTTAGCTAACCTCTTCATCTAGTCTTACACGATCTGAATTTAATTCACACCGACCTAAAGCCAGAAAACATCCTTCTCGTCGGTAATTCATATCAAACCTTCACGTACAACCGCAACATTCCCTCATCATCCACTCAAGTGAACCGTCCGGCGCGGCAGCGGAAGGTTTTGCTCGATACCGAGATCAGATTGATTGATTTCGGATCTGCCACGTTCGAAGAGGAATATCATTCATCTGTAGTATCGACGCGACATTACCGAGCGCCGGAGATCATCTTGAATCTGGGCTGGAGCTATCCGTGTGACATATGGAGCATCGGCTGCATACTTGTCGAATTTTTCACTGGTGATGCACTTTTCCAAACCCACGACAACCTTGAGCATCTCGCTATGATGGAGAACGTGTGTAATAGCAAAATTGAGCCCAGACTAGTTCGGCAAGTGCAGCAGAGTGGTCGTGGGAACAATCGAAATCAAGCTGCTCAGTGAGTGGTCAATAGCTGCAATGTCCCGAGTAGGCTGACAAGTTCCAGGTTCTTCACGCGCAGCCTCAAGCTTGACTACCCTAATCCAGAGTCGTCCAAAGCGTCAAGGAAATATGTCAGGGCCATGAAACATTTACGAGTGAGATAACCTTCTTCTCATGTAAAGCTTCAATTTACTTAACGGATGGTTAGGACATTATTCCAGAAACTACAAACTTCAACAAGCAATTCGTAGACCTCCTTCGCCGCATATTTGTATACGACCCCAAAACCCGCATCACAGCCAAACAAGCCCTTAAACACCCTTGGTTCAAGGAGTCCATCACAGACGACGGCACCGAAGCGGCAAGGATTCGGGGTTTGCGGGAACGGACGAGAGAGGAAGTAGACTTAGAGGATGAAGAGTACGATGAGGACTGATCGCGCGGGTCTGTACGCTAGAAAAAGTCTTGTCTTGCTTGCAGGAGAACAAAAGGGATGATTGGATGCGATGCAGTGTTAACGACACAGCATGGTATCATCGGTGCATGATGGAAGACGCGTAATGATTTGCATGATGAGGACGGTATTGGCCGCTGGATCTCTTTGAGGAAATTTAAACGAGATCTGCCTCGTTCCCTCTGCCTTTACCAGCATGTGATACATGTGCCCTGCTGGTTTACTCGGAGGCCAGACAAGAATACCGTATGCAAAAATCCTGATGGAAACGATTCATAGAAATTTCGCCAAGTTACTAATAGTCTCTATCATTAGGCTAATACCTAGTCGCCTGCCAGATTGAGTGCAGAAGTAAGAAAACGTCTCGGAGCCTTCGATTCGCTTCGCCTATCTACGCATTAATCAAGCACCACAGCACAGTCTCCTCTTCACTCCATGTACGAGCATGCATATGAACAAGCTAAATACTCTCCTCACTCTGCCTGTGTGCAAAGAATGGAATTTTCCAGGTATACATACATACATACTGTCACCTTTTATCTACAGAGCGAGTGATGAGATGAAATGCCTCTATCCCCTTTTTGCGCTTCACGAAAGATTGATCTTTCCCGCTTCAGACGCAAAGAGGGAGATATATTTCATGCATTCCAGGGTCTTGGTTGTTTGGAGAAGTGGTAAGCCGGGTTGAGGATCCACTGGCGCTTGCTGTTATATGTGCCTACATAGAGGAATGGGTTAGAAGTGTGATGCATGGTGAGATGGATTTTTGGAGATGTGCATATGTGTATGTGTACATTAAAGATCGTCGTGTTTGTGGGAAAATGCACGGATGGGCGTGTCACAGTCTTTTCTTTGGGTTTGCTGTGGAGGAGCTGGATGAGAAGAGGTATGTTTTGTTTTGTTGTAGATTTTAGAGGGTTGAGGGGTGATGTGGTGGGGATATGTATATATAGATAACCAGGCGCTTAGAGGATGAGAGACGAAAGGATACAAGAGGGAGAGACTTGTGTACGAGAGTAATCTGCACTTTGTTGGGGGAGTGTGGTTTGTGTTTTGTCGGCTGCGTCGCCTGTTGTGGAAAGGGTCAGATGAACCTGAGAGGGAGGAGTCATTGGGTTGGTATATTATCTTGGGGGAAAGGGTGCAATATCAGTTAGCTAGGATGGGATGAAGTGCTTGCTATATACATACGTACATCATTGCTATGCCTTTCACGAGGGATCTCTTGCTTCTGTTGGACTTCGTACAAGTCGGTTCTGTTGAAGATGCATACTTGCACCCACACACACCCACACTGGCACATTCTCTCTTTCTTTTTGGGTCTGTTCTTCCCCTCCTATATCCTCCCCAATACCTTTTCCTACCACAGAAAGTGCCACAACCCTGGAACCTCTTCCAACGAATTTAATGTACAAACCCTCCTCACAATGCAAGAAGGCGTCATCACATAGACAAAGAGACATCTCGGACGTCTGTGTCGATTAGTATCGGATACGCTGAGAAGATTGTTTAGACTTATGGGATTTGGGCAGAATCGGTCATCAGTGCGTGTGCTCCTTGATATGGCAGAGACACAACATGCGTACTGATCAAGTCATAGGCTAGAGAGGTCTTCGATTAGAACGAAGAGCGGACGATGAGGCGATTCAATGTTAGTGAAGATTATAGGAACAAGGAGATGGGTTTGAGACGAGTATATTCGGCTCGTTATATAGGGGAAAATGTGGTAAATGACGCGTTTTTGGTTTGGTTGAGCTATATGACGATCTTGGTCAATGTAGACTTGATGATAGCATTCTTGTCAGGCGGTAGTAGCCTCACCATTCTTGAGCCGGTAGAATTGGATATCCAGCCTATGTGTATGGAATAATCAATGATGCTTCTCTGCTGGTGGGCATAACAACGACGTCGATGCAACTCTCCGCACTGGCTGCGGATAAGTGCTGACCGGAAATTTGTCGTGCGTTTTCGAACGCGATTCGGGATTACTGCACGCATGCAACATGCCGACTTACAGGGGTGAGGGTATACTTGCAAGCCAAAGTACCGTCTTTGGGTTTACATACTTCATGAACTGGCGACAATTTAAGTAGGACAAGATTCGAAGGGTCAATTGGGCGATGGTGATTGGAAAATCGATGAGTTCCCGTAGATGGAGATACAACACCTGATCCAGATCGTACAAAAGATTAGGTTTCAAGCGCTGAAGCAAGCCGTGAATTGAGTCCCTGGCCTTCGACCTTGGAGCAGGCTGATCATCGCCTAGGGGCTCGACGAATACTGGACGATACTTGTATCTACCTGGTAGGTTCAGTCAGTTTTGGAAAGACTCTCGAGAAGTCGATGTTCTTGGGAGCGGCGTTCAGCACAACTTGCGAAGAGCTGGATTCGAGAGCATCTGAGTGATGAGATGAGAACAAAGATCTCATGCTTTAAGCACCAGCACATATGTGAGTCATTGCCATTCATATTGGAGGATATCCAAGTCGCACTATATGTTAGCGCACTTCTATATACAAGTCGAAGGTTCTATGGGTCGTCTATATTCCGCGATTAAATTCAATCTTCCCATCTTTCCCACCTTTGTCCCAAAACCGCTCTTCCAGAGATCTAGCCTGCACTGCTTGTCTTTGTGGAAAGGCTGCAAGGGCTAGTGGTAGCGCAAAGATGGAAGTCGTGAGAATCAGACCTGGGTTCACGTCAATAGTCATCTACTTCCAGGCTCACCAATCACCTACCTAAGTTCACTGGCAGGGTCATCCTCGGTCTTGCCTTCAACCAATTCGTTTCCTGTAGCCGCACTAGAATCAAAGGTGGCAGTACCATGATCGGCGTGGAGTTGAGCACTCTGCTCAAGGCAGTCTCTCCCACCGCCAGGGTAGCAGCCTTCTTACTCTTTCCCAAGCTATTCGCCTCCGTCCCATCCTTCTCTTTTTGTGCCTTCTCTTCTTCGCTCAAAGTGGGAAACACATCAATTCCTTGCCGCATCTCTTCCCCGCGCATGAGGAAGACGTTGAGCGCGCCCGCTGACGCCACCGCAGCGAATGGTACTAAGCGGGTCAAAGTCGTTTTGGCGGCTGGAGAGAGGCGTTTGAGACGGGGTACGGTGGCGTTGAGACCAAGAGCTACCGAGCAGGACGCTGAGACGGCAAGCAGGTAGGACTGAACCATCGTGGAGGTAGAAAGGGGAGTAGATTTGTTGGCGTTGGCGCTATTGATGGCAACATTGAGGGATTGGTTAGTTATTTGCCAGAGAAGGGTTCCTGTTGTCTGCGCTGGGTTAATGGCTATTGTGGGAACTTGTCGGGAGACTCACCTGGAGGTTCGGTGTCAGCATTCCGGCTGTAACGACCAGGTTGGAGATGACGAAGCAAGACATTCGGAAGGGAAGAAACACTGGCTGGCCAGTGTCTGATAATTATTAGTGTTTGCTTGGGATTTTGCAAAATTGATTGGTATAAGCATTACCGGGATGCAGCGTAGAATCGACAATCTTCTTCGCCTGCCATAGTTCAGGCGTCATCGACTTCACCTGCCCCTGCTTGTACGAAGAGACGAGCTCCTTTGCATTCTCAAGTCCAGACGAGGAGACAAATAGGGTCCTTTGGGGGTGTTATTAGCTCCTGTGCCCCATTTCGGAAACCCTGCGGTATACCTACCACACCAACATCTGGTGAGGCGGCCCCGTTCATCTCCTCACCTCGGATCTGCAATCTCGGCGGATTGTCTTACGCGACCCCAGTAACTGTTGAGGTCGTACTGGGACGCGGGGAGGTCCCGATTCCCTGGGAGAGAAGTGGACATTTGTTTTGAGGCAGATGCTATCGCCACATCTAGTGGATAGAGAGGTGCATGCTCTAATTCGAGTCGGTGCCACTCACTGTCCGAGTCAGACGCAGGTCTGGACGTCCCTGATGATTGATTGGCAAGGCGCAGAATGATCAAGACGAACAGTGGGTGATAGTGTGGGGGATATGCCAAGACGCGCTAATCGCGTCTGTCAGATTGTTTCACCATCTCACTCTCAACTTCAATAACAAATTCCTTAGCAGAGCCTCAATTGTTGCTAGGCTAGATTGTCAAGCATCCGGGGGTTTTGAACCAGTGGAAGGATGTGGTTGTGGCCTAGATGATCTCCCAGGAGAACGACAGAAGGCAACCCTCACTATTCAGGACAACGTACTGTCAACAGAAATTTTCCCGTGAACAAAGAGGTGAAATTCGGAACTTGAATTTTAATGGATGACGTCGCAACGGTAGAGTGTGAAAGACCCTTCGTCCCTCCTTGTTCAAGCTGGAAGTTTGTGGGTGAGTGAGGCTCTCGGAAGGGTCTAACAGCCACAATCTTCGTTGTGTTGCCTAAGCCACAAAAGTCAGCAATGATAGTGGGCTGTGTCGAATGCGAGCAAAAGCAATGCGCCAAATGCAAGGCTGCCATTGGTCATGTGGCGCCGCCCTACAAGCTGTGCAGACTACATTAGGACTAGTGCTAATGTTAAGCCAAATGTTCGACGTGCCCCTCGTCCAGTCTCTAGACCTCGCGACAGCTTCATCTTTTCTATACATACTCCCTACTCCGTCTATCATCAAGTTCAGATCTTCAATCTATAACTCAATTATCCTCACAGAAAGTAACATTGCGAAAATCAACTGTCCGTCCCATCGCGATCGCGATCACTGGTGGCCTTGACTCTACTGTTTGTGGACAAAGGCTGCCCAAGTGGACCATGACTCATTGAGCAATTTCTCATTCAACTTGCTGACCGGTATAGCGTGTAAGAACGGCGACGAGCAGTCTCTATAAGCTTCGAGCCAGCTCTTGCGACGGAGCGTGTGACCAAGGTCGCACAGCTGTCTAGTCCGAAGACGTTCTGCGATACAGTACCTTACTCATACTGGTCCCTTCAGCCTTACGCGATTTTGGACAACGTTTTGTTACATCCTCGGGTCGCGCACTCCCAACCGTTCTAGGAGAAGATGAGCTTTGGATTTGGCATTACCGATTTCGTCGCTGTTGGCAAATTAGCCTGGGATATCTTCGTATCATGTATGATGCTGTCTCATATTTTTGCTTGCTGCTCATCGATTACCAGGTAAAAAAGCCCCGGAAGTCTTTGGAAAAATCAGCGGCGAGGTGCACTCTCTGCATTGCGTTTTGGAAGAAGCTGAAGAAGCTGAAGCGGCTGAAAAAGCCCAATCGAAACACCCGTTTGAACCCCGCAGACAAGCTCGATTGACGACAATCCTTGATGGATGTTTCAGTGTCCTTACGGACTTGCAATTCATCATTGACAAGTACCAAAGCTTAGGTACTGACGATAAAAGTACCTGGGATCGGATGAGACTGGGTCGCGAAGACATCAACGAGATTAGGAGCCGAATCGTGGTGAATATCACACTATTAACGGCTTTCCGGACGTGAGTTGCACAAAATCTTGGATCCTCCATCTCACTGACAATGCATTGTCAGCATTGTTAATGGAACAGGGCATTCCGCAGAACCTAATGTATCTAAAAGAGAATATGGGTATGTACCGTTCCAGAGGTTCTGGCCTCATTCAAAGCACGGGACAAGGCGTCCAGATGAAGCTTGAAATACCGTTCTTGACAGACTTCTCACCATTCTTTACTCAAGCATAGCACTCCACATGGCCCGCTCGTGGCAGCAACAGACAGTGCTGACTTTGAGGAAATCTCATTAGGACTTGGCAGTGGGTAGTCGACCTTTCTAAACCCAAAGATGGACTTCAGTCTCCAAAAAGATCCATCGCTCCGTCCATTTCCGACAAAGGCGTTTTCCGGTCAGACAGTGATGTATCAACACTTGTAGACGCTCAGCAAGAGCCTTCATTGACCCCATCGAAATCGAAATCTCGACCCAGTCTTGCTTCATTAGTCACTGGAATGTCTGGACGAAAAAAGCGACTTGTTTCCGCCATTGATAATAAGGATCCTACGAAAGCCTTGACTATCCTTAACGATGAGGCCAATGCAAGCGTAATAGACCAGGGTGTCTTGGACCATGCACTTTGGAGTGCCTCCCGGATTCAATCAGTTCCTTTGATGGAGGCTTTGGTGGAAAGGGGAGCTAACGTGGACACTGTCCGTGAGAAAAGAAGCGTCTTATGCAACGCCGTTTCTAACGACAACCAAGAAGTTGTTCAATTTCTCCTTCGCCAAAGTGTCAACCTTAGCGCCGACCACCTTTGGCACAGCGCATTGCCCTATTTGAAGAATGACGATATGATGCAAATTCTCATCAAAGCCGGGGCGAAGATCGATGCTGAGTACCAAATCTCGCCATCTGTCCGCTTGAATGTCTTACAAGAAGCCGTATCCAAGGGTTATCAATCTGTCATACAGCTTCTGATCAACAGCGGCGCTAAAGTTGATGCGTGCTCTCCATCTCACGGCACCGCTCTCATGATAGCCCTCTCGATGGGCAGAGAATCGATATCCAAATATCTAATTCAGAAAGGCGCGAACGTGAACTGCACCAGGACTGCAGTAGCTCCTTGCTTATACACAAATCCTGTAGAGGCCGCAATCACCGGTCGCAAGCCAGCCTTACTGGATCTTCTCTTCAAGGCCGGCGCAGTCACCAATATGCCGCAAGCAATGAAATTCGCTCAGGGTCGTAGCGACTATCCGCTTATCCCGAGCGCGGGTAGTCAATACGGCTACGATTATGAAGGGACGCAGCAATTCTACAAGATCATGGTCATGTTGGCGCAGAGGGATTTAAGATACGTGTGTTTCTTCCGCAAAGATGATTCGATGGAGGCCAAACGGCTGGGGATGAGAAAGATGATGCAGGAACTGTGCAGTAAATAATTAGTCTTTGACTTCCTCCGCACTTCCACACATCACAAGGCAGTTGTTCGAAATTCCAACTCGTACCGGCATATAGGATTTATGATATAACGCAGGTCAGGTCTGCGAGGGATCAAAGCCGGTATTCACTATGGCCTTGGGACCTTGACTAGTCGAGGCAGATGGGGCACCAATTTGATCGATTTCATAATATGGGAGGGCATTTGTCGAAGATTTGGTCACCATCCATTCGATAAGCGAAGTGTCTGTCGGTACTGGGGAGATCTGTGATCGATTCGGTGTGAATTACGATGTACTTACGATATAAGAAGGGGCTTGGCGACAGACAGCACGATACCCAGACTTGACGGTTCATTCACTGGTGTGGGATTTTAGGGACATGCGGGGCCTGCTTCAGGATTAATTGGTCTTCAATGAGCATGCCCTCCAACCGACTCGATGACTTTCTGCTGTGTGAAGATCAACGTCCACATACAGTTCGGACTTATGATATTTCTCTGGATTTCTTTGTGCTACCGCAGGACTTGCCTACGAAAGAAATCCACTTCCAGATTGAAGCTCTATCAAGAACTAACGAAAAGCCCTTGAGACCTAGAGGAGCCAGAAAATCTGAAAGGAGTGAAAGCAGCTGATCGAGAGATCTTACTCCTATCTTCTGACTATCTTAACATGGTTTTGCCATGTGATGTCAAATTGTCAATTCGCGCCTTGTGGGATTTCTACGGAGTGCCTAACTTTTTGACAGAATTCTCGAACTAAGCAGCGCAGGATCCATCGAACTCTCTTTTAAGATTGATTACGTTGGGTTTACTGTTAGAATTGCTTGCCGCATATTAGAGGCATTTAGCAAGCCCTGCACAGCCACCATACTAGGAGTTTAGTACGAAGTACATACCAACGCGCGCGCTCTATCTAGAACAGGGTATATAAATGAGGTTTTTGTTCAGAAGGTGAGACAGACCTGTTCGTTGAATGGTGACACGCATTTCAGCAGGTACAACATTCCTCATACAATTTATTAGGGTTTGGCAGTACTCGTATGAACGGATCATCGCATGCAAAAACCGCGAAACCGCGCGATGCTCGACGGTCCCGTAGGCCTCGATCGCCTCGCTCCTAGCGGTACACCTTTTAATCATCAGCAAGCTTATCAATCGCCTTATATGTCATCAGCAGCAGCAGCAATCATTATTTCGCGAGCGTTAGATTAGACACTAATTAGGCTTGTCATGGTGCGGTCCCAGCGAGCCGCGATTAGCAGAACTTGTCGTTTCCTTGGGACGACTCGTTGGCTGTTGCTTTTCATGGTCGCGTCGCACAAAGAGCGCCGTCCTAAAACTAAATGATAGTCTGGACCATACCTTTGGAACTACAGCTCGGGAACCTTCAAATCAGAATCAGGGTCCAAGATCTGCTGGACTAGTACCTGTCCTGGGCCAACACCGCAGCGTGATTAATATTGCGTTGGAGCGAGCCCCTATCACTGCCCGTGGAATGGCGTCCAAAAGATCTGCCACCAGCACAGCACTATCCACCCGTTGTCGACCTTCATAATCTAAAGATTTTGCAGCAGAAGACCAAAGCCAACATGTACCTACATCCCTGTACTTCGCGTGGCACCCCTCGTGTCAATATGTATTCTTCCTTTCTTTCACTACTTCATGGTCTCGGTTGATGACTGAAGAGTGGTCCTCACGCTGGCTACCACTCTGCTTTCGTAGCCGACATGTCAACCACGGATACCGCGCTGCTCGCCAACCGCAATGCTGACATCCTCGGAGCCTCACTCACTCTGCTCGCCCTCCCCACTATCTTTGTGATCTTGCGCCTGCTGTCGAGATGGATGTCCAGAGCTGGGTTTTGGGTGCGCCGTGAACACGTCAATCTTTAAATGGAGTGAAAAGGAACTGACATGATCTTTAGTGGGATGATTACACAGTGCTTCTGGCCCTTGTATGAAAAACGAAGAAGGAATGAAGTCTTTCGCTGTACACTTACGAAAATCTAGGTCTTCTCATGGGGTCCCAACATCATCCAAATCTACGGTAAAGAGCGCATTGACACCAGTCACGGCTACCCTTCCTGACTGCGAGGTCGTTCATAGGCTACCACCATGGTCTCGGGCATCATCTCGAAACCCTTCCCCCCGATGCAGTTTTTGGATTTTTCAAATATCTCTATCCCGCCGAATTCCTGTATAGCGTCGCCATGGCGAGTGTCAAGTATTCCATGTAAGACTGATCTATCATCGAATGGCAAGATTTGATGTCTAACGAGACACGACTCAATCCAGTATCCTATTCCAATACCGCATCTTCCCTATTGTCCAATTCCGGCGCATCCTGATGTACTGCGGCGCGTTTGTCGTAGCCTTTACAACGTCTTCTGTAATAACCTACATTTGCCAATGCAGCCCAATAGACGCCTTCTGGACCACGCTCGCCGGAACTCTCCCTGGCCACAGCGGCTCCTGCATCAAGGTCAAAATCTTCCTGCTCACCATCGGCGCCATCAACACCGCCACGGATTTCGCGCTCCTGGTACTGGTGAGAGAATCATGTTGGTCCTATGAATTTCAATCGGCTAATACGGTTCATTGCAAACAAGCCCATACCCATACTCTGGCGTCTTAAAACAGGCACGCCCCAAAAATTAATGCTGACTGGCATCTTCATCATGGGCATGGTTGTCTGCGCTGTCAGCATAATCCGATTGGTCAAGATCTCCCAATTTCGCAGTCCTGATGTAACCTGTAAGCCAACCTCCAATATTCGAGCCTTTTGACCCTTTTCGTGGCTAAAATCCACCCTCCCAACAGACTACTACGTCGACGCCATCATATGGACTGCCGCCGAGCCATCCATAGCCGTCGTATCTGCCTGCATACCCTCCCTCCGTCCCCTCTTCGTCCGTCTCATCTGGGGCGGCGCCTACAGACCCAGGCCTCTCGAGGCCCCCGCCGCCGACCAAAACTATTCATGGCGCAGCGGCAGCAAAGTGCCACACGATCGCAGTTTCAACCGGCTGCAGGACGGCTCGGGCGATGAGAGCGGTAAAGGGGCACCATGGAGGACTAATGTCTCGGTGCATGGGGGCCGAGTAGAACGAAATAGTGACGAGGCGTTTGAACTTGGGAGCCAAGAGGGGGAGACGCCGATTAATCGGATTAGGGCAAAGACGACGGTGGTCCTAACGATTAGTGAAAGGGTGGATTGGCAGATTGATTTGTTTTGAGGAGTGGCGTTATGTTTAAATAGGTTTATTGGGCAGCTGGCGTTGGAGAATGTATCCATACCCCTTCCATGCTCTTCTCTGAGCAGTCCAAAATATGTACTTTATGACATGCAAGTTCTGAGAAGCTACGATGAGCACGTCTTCCTCTGATTATGCTCCCCTACTTGCCGTGAGCCTAGAAAACTGAGATGCGATTAATGACACGGGTAGTAGAGCTTTTTTCTTTGGTTTCGGAGACCTGCATTAGAAGGCATAATGATGAATAGTGTTCATGATAGTATTCCTCGATCCAGCAGAATACAGATTTCTCAGGCTTTTGGCTCATCGTTTGAGTTTAAGACTCACATGCTGTGAGATTCCTAACATAGACTTGTGATCTGGCATCCTGGAAACCTTTTGTACCGACGAGATGAATGCATGAGACAAGTCTTGAGATATAGCAATTCCTGAAACAATTGCGAAGGTGTTCTTCTATGGATATATTCGACCACTAATGTCTTTCACTCGAAACCCTCATTGAGACATCTGCTCAAACTTGAGAAGCAAGGACTCCAGGAGTATAAATGTAGCGGTTGCTATTTGCTCGAATTTTGGTCTCAAGACTTTACTGATACTGCTAGAACATATTTCGCGAGTTACCGGGGTAACAAGACTTTATATTATTGCGACATGAAGTATTTTCACGTTGGTGGATTCGGGAATATATCAAAAGACTTCTCGTCGCACAGAGGGGTCGCAGTCCAAGGAGGTCATCTGTTGAGATCTGTTGAAGAGTCCAAGGCGGAGCGGCGGAGAAGAAGCAAAAGTCCGCTCCACGGCTCAAGCGTGGGGTCGAAGTATGAATCGACCAACCAACCAACCGATCAACATAACCGTGTCTCAAAGAATGTCCGCTACCGAGCCGAAGCTATGGTACATATATAACCAGGCGACTCCAGTTCCTTTTAGGAGGACAGCTTTCAATCTGCAGGCTTCTAGCCAGGAAAACATTATCTTCCGTACTAGACTCACCAATTGAAACTATGACCACCGCAAAACCCGCTGTCGCCATTATTGGTGCAGGACCAGGTGGTCTGGTACTCGCTCGCCTACTCCACCTCTCCTCCGTTCCCTTCACCCTGTACGAGGCTGAGCCCCACCGGCACTCCAGAGAACAAGGCGGTTCTCTTGACCTCCATGAAGAAAGTGGACAACTAGCCCTCAAGGAAGCTAAGCTTCTCGATGACTTCCAGAAGATAGCGCGCGCAGAGGGCGAAGATATGCTCGTGGCCGACAAGACTGGACACATACACTATGAAGAAGTGGATGCGGAAAGACACAATAGACCGGAAGTAGATCGCATACAACTACGCGGGATACTCTTGGACTCGCTACCCGAGAACGCGGTCTCTTGGGGTAGCAAGGTGCGCTCTATCATACCCACGAAAGACGGAAGACATGAGGTCCATATGGAAACCTTGCCTGGCCCGAAAACAGAGATTTTTGACCTGGTGGTTGGCGCAGATGGGGCATGGTCCAAAGTCCGCCCTCTCCTTTCCGATACGAAACCCCAATACAGCACCATATCCTGTCTTGATAGCCGGATTCGTGACATCAACACCAAGTTTCCCCACGTCTCCAAGATGGTTGGCCAGGGCAACTACTTGGCGTTCTCTGACCACAAAGGGCTTATCGGCCAACGGAACGGTGACGGATCAGTACGCATATATACCATGTTACAAGTTGCTGAGACTTGGTTGAAAGATGTAGGCATAGACTGGACCAATACAGAGAAGGCGAAGGACTTTCTACTGCAGGAATACGCGGATTGGGATGACTCATTGAAGGATTTGATACGGTATTCAGATCCAGATATCATACCTCGTCCTTTCTATCAACTGCCCACGGACTTTTCCTGGGCCTCGAAACCTGGCTTGACCATGCTTGGTGATGCAGCTCATCTCATGACACCCTTCGCTGGTGAAGGTGTCAATCTTGCCATGCTGGATGGCCTCGACCTCAGTAAAGCTGTCATACAAGGAAGCGAAAGTGGAAATCTTACCGAAGCTATCAAGGAGTATGAGCGTGCGATGATGGAGAGGAGTCATGAAAGAATGGAGGAAACGTGGCGGAATTTGCAGCTGTTCTTCCAGAAGGATGCTCCGAGGGAATTTGTGAGGGCATTCGAGGAAATGATGGCAGCTCATGGGCCACCACCAGGAGGACCCGAGATGCCAAACCCACAAGCTTGAGCACCTTATGCAGAATCTGCATGATCATGGCGTCTAAATTGGAAGGAGTACAGAGGGTCTGTGACAACGAATGTATTAAGAAATCAATGAAGCTGTCGTTCATTTACGTAAAACCAATTGAGTGGGGGTTCACTGAGCACGATGTCTCAACATTGATGGAAATGCCTACTACAATCGGTCGGCAATGATATGCGCTCTAGGACCTATCATTTTTAGAAACCAAACCACCAATTCGAGCCTTTTTCACTGATAAGAAACACGCAGCCCAGGGACTGAAACGTCGCCAATTCAATTTAGCCCAAGCAATCCTGACCAGCTCCATGCTCTCTCAAGATCCTGGCAATGACACGATGACCTTCGGATTCGGCGAACGCCGCCGCTCGCCTGCACCGGTCAACTTTGCCTTCAGGCTCATCATCGTTTTTGAGGAGCAGATGGACGATATCTAATCGACCATGCTCAGCAGCGGCTTCAAGCGCCGTCCTTCCATCTTCGATTGCCCCTGGGGCGTTGATGCATGCTCCAGCCTTTAGTAGTATCAACACAATCTTAATGTTGCCGCACAGCACCGCACCCTGTAAGGCAGTTATGCCAGCGGCGTGTCCAGCTGGTGCATTTACGTCAGCGCCATGACCCAGAAGAAATTTCACGATCCGAATGTCGCCGGCTTCTGCCGCGCGCTGGAGTGCTGTCCTGCCACGTATCCACCCGGCCGAGGCATTGATGTCGGCTCCTGCGTCAATGAAAATTTGGATGAGAGCATTGTCACGTCTATCAACGGCCAACTGAAGCGCAGTAGCACTGTTATCAAGCCTCAGGTTAACGTTGGCCCCTGCTTCCAAAAACAGTCGAACTATTTCCACGCTCCCTTGCCAGGCCATTCGTATTAGTGGGATAATAACCCCATCTAGGTCAAAGTTGAAAAGGTACTTAGGGTAGCTTATGTTGTTGACATCAACGCCAGCTTCTATCAGAGCGGTCACCATGTCGACGTCGATGGGAGATGTCGTCAGGGCCTCTACAAAGGCTGTCTTGGAGCATGGGTGGGTGGCAGCTCGCCCATTGGGGTCAGCGCCTTTGGCCAGTAGTAATTGCACGAGTGCCGTACAATGGCCTTCCACCGCATATTGCAGCACAGTTCGTGCGAAAGGACGATCAGACGGTGTATTAATATCTGCTCCGGCGTCCATCAGCAGTCTAGCGATGGATATGTTTCCATGTAAGGCTGCCATCCCTAAGGCCGTTCTGGGCCGACGAGGATATGTGCCATCGTCGTAATATATATTTATGTCTGCTCCCGCTCCAATCAGTACACTAATCATTTCCTCGGACTGCCAGGCCACCGCTTCGCCAATTGCGGTCCTTCCATCCAAATATCCCTTAGCGTGAAGACATTTTTGATCAACGTCAAGCTGGAGCAGGGTCCGTATCAACAGACTCGGCAGTGTAGCTGACATAGTTGAAAAGTCTTTGCATTTCGAAGATGGAGCGTTGACTTCTTCTCTAGCGTCGAGGAGAGCTTGGAGAATAGTGGTGACTCGGGAGGCTTCATCGCTCTCTGTCCCTGGTGAGTCGACCTCGAGGCCAGTATGAAAAAGTGTCAGGGCCGCTTGAGTAGCTGTCAATCCACCTGACTCGGCTGCTCCGGCAGCACTGACAGTGGCACCGTTGCTCAGGAGCAGCAGTACTAGCTCCTCATGACCCCCTTCTGCTGCAGCCTGAAGGCATGTTCGACCTCTCGTTGGGCTTGGTTCAGCATTCACATCAGCGCCGGCATGGATCAAAATTTCTGCTACTTCAACACGTCCCTTCTCTGCAGCGGCCTGGAGCGCCGTCCTCCCTCCAAATGGACTGGGGCTGGCATTTACAGCTGCACCAGCGTCTAACAATTGCTGAACCAATCTAGAATTGGCTGTTCCTGCGGCTGCTTGAAGGGCCGTGTTTCCGAATTGGGCCTTGGCAGGAGCGTTGACATCAGCCCCATGATTTAGCAACAATTGTACGATGTTGGCATTCCCTTGCGCTGCCGCTAATTGAAGCGGTGTATCCCCAAGTCCTTGAGCTCCAACATCAGCCTCCGCCTCTAGCAGGGTTTGCACTAAGACGGCTCTTTCTTGGACCACCGCCGCTTGCAATGCCGTCCATGTATCATCAAGCTCAAAATTCCATTCTTCATCATCCAATGATATCTCATTCACGTATGCCTTTAAGGGGTAAGCATTGACATTTGCACCTTCGCTTAATAGGATCTTAACGAGTTCAGTGTTGCCATACTTTGAAGCGCGCTGTATTGGCGTGATGAGATGCCACAAATTGCCGCGTCTAAAAGCCGAGTCCTCAAGAGCCTTTTCGACGATGTCCTCTGCTGGAGCATTGAGGTCTGCTCCTGCCGCAATTAAGATTTGAGCCATATCTACGCCCTGCTTGCTCACTGAGGTTTGGAGTGCGGTCTCACACCACCGGTCTGTCTCATTGACATCTACTCCCGCTTCTAATAGGATCTGTACTAGCGCAGGATCCCACATCTTGACTGCCGAAATCAAGAGGCTTTCTTCTTTCCACTGACAATGAACATCTGCACCCCTATCGATTAAGCTTCGAACTATATCTCCACAGTTCGGCCATCTGAAAGCATAGTGAAGTATTGAAGCTGAGTTAGCGCTTGCATCCGCGCCTGCATCCAGTAGCAACTGCACAACATGAGGGTATTGCCTTTCAAGGGATATTTCTAGGGCTGTTATGCGAGATGTTTGTCCGGCCCTAGCGTTAACATCAACTCCTCTGTCGAGAAAGCTCCTCACCATGTTGGCGTCGCCCAGTCCCGCGGCACTTACCAACAAGTACGACCCGAAGACCTCTGTTGTTAGAGTTCTCAGTTCCAGCAAAAGCTCGAGTACCCATTGGCTCCCGATTTCAATCATCAATTCAAGAATGAATTCTATATTTTCCAACGAAAGCAAATGATTCGAGGAAAGATACACGAAATACCGTAAAAGCTGAAAAGTAGATTCCAATATAGAGGATCCTTTCATGCTCGCGATATTCTCTTCGAGTTGCCCGTCGTGCGTTTCGATTATCGTGTCGTCAAGATAAGAAAACATCTTCTCTCCCTGACCTGAGGCTCCCACACAGTCTGAAAGCAAGTAAAGCACCACATCATTCCACTCCTCTTCCACTGAATCTAGGAAACTTGCCTGAGCATTGCAAATGGGTAAGGGAGGACTTTGTATATGATTGTCATCCAGCTGAGCGTATGAGGAATCAAAAGCTTCAAAGGGTCCCACACAGTCTGCAAGCAAGGAAAGCACCTCAGCATTCGACCCCTCTTCCACTGAATCCAGGAAATTTGCCTGAGCATTGCAAATGGATAAGGGAGAACTTTGTATATGATCGTCATCCAGTTGAGCGTATGAGGAATCAAAAGCTTCAAAACCAGCCCAAGGACTGGGAATTTCCCACTGATCTGCGGTGAAGTCCCATAGTACGCTCGATTGGAGTGTTTGCTGCGAAGAGTGAACGCCCATGACATGCCCTTTTCGAAACGATTCGACTATCTAACGTCAGCGCCCTATAGTTCGAGAATCGAGGATGGCTTACACCAAGGCTCGATCAGGTTTTGAAACTCGAACCAAGGGATTTGGGACCAGTCTACAATCATGAATTGCACAGGATCTCCCTGCGGTGTCCGAACAACGATCCCATCAAGTTTTCTGGGTTCTGCTTGATCTAATGTCAATTCTTCGCTTCCGTTGGCAGAAATTCTGGCTTCGTACCCGAGAAATCATGGTCATCCGGAGTCGGAGCGTATCTCGAAATCTCTTTGCGCAATTTTCTTCCAGAGATACGCTTCTTCTGGATGATGGTCTCGCTATCCTTACCTTCGGCGTTTCGCTTGCGGACCTGCCCTGCTATTTCTTTCCACTGGTATTTGTTGACGTTCTTCTTGAAAGAAGGCCACTTCTCGAATTGTCGGATATATTGTGCCTTACTGGAAATACAATTAGAGAATGGTTCCCTACAAGCAAGCATCGATTCACTGACCTGGCACGGAACCCGAGATTGATTGTTGCAAAATCAATGACTTGTGCGAGAGTTTTGTTCTGCGTTATATACAGAGAATACAGATGGTCCTTGTGGATATTCCATTCCGCCTTAGAGATTTTGGGTACCCCGGCCATTATACGACGATGTTGCGCACGAAAGGCGCTAATAGGATTTCAAAGAAATGTCGATTCGATGAACTTCCCAAATGGCGGCGCAAAGGACAGTAATGAGAAAGAAAGGAGGCAGCCTTGCTCCTAATATACATGTACAGAGCCAACAAAAATGTAGGCTTGGCACGAATTCTGGCAAAAGCGGGAACAAGCCGTGGGAAAGGATCGAACATGGTTCCCAAGGAGGGGCATTACATGCCAGCAGCATGCCCAATAGTAGCCAATGGACAACGTGCGTTGCGAAGTAGCCATGCGGGTGGCTTCTCGCTGATTCGGCAGGCCAGAGTCTCTGCAGGACTAGTCTCTTGCTTTGCTCGAGGTGGAGTCACCGCCGGTTACTTGTCCTTGCCAGAATTCGCAGGCTTGGCGTACGAGCTAGAACCAGGCTAGCTCTGATTGGGTCTGGATGCGAATCGCTGACCATCATCGGTCTCGGGTTTTGAAGATGGGTGTTGGGTGGCGCATGTCTCACCAAATGAGCCAGAATTTGCGCTTTCTGAGAACTGCACTGTCCAGAATTCGCGTTTCCATATCGTCTTGACTTAGACTTTCTATAAAATGTCCCCATTAACTTTTCTTTCTCCACGCATTTACACTTCCAAACAAGAGTCGCATGGCAAACAGCGTTCCTTGACGATACTACCCGAACGTCACCCAATTCCTCGTCAGCCTTGCCGTTCCAAGATACACAAAAAATACCTAACACCTTCAATTACTCCTCTTGAAATCCATGTCGTTATCAATAGAAGCAACCATCTCTCTCGCGGGTGTTCTCGTCAGTCTACCCCCAGCGATACTAGCAATATGGGCTTTTCTCAAACTTAGAGAAACGGGGCCAGCCCCGCCTCCAGGTGAGTAAGACTTGATTTGATATGAATGACTCCAGCTACTGACCTCACTTCAGATGCTCCTCAGCGACGACAACCCACAAACGATGAGCGCTGGCGAATAGTATCAAGAGCTACTATTTGATGGTGGGGGATGGCTTCCCTCGCAAGCGATTTGTGCTCGCAGCCGAATTTTTAATACTTTGGCATTTGGAATTGTCTTTCTAGGCGGAATGATGAGTTCACACGAGGATGGTCGATTGTTTGTGACATAGCCCGCCATTGAGGTTTCTGAGCTGCAAAATGAAAAACATTCTCGCTTTATTTTTCATCGTAGTAGCTTTTAAGGAATAACGTATAAGAGGTATAGTCCTTTAGCCTACCTGAAGCCACTTGCTCTCCCCTGGACCCTCAATTCTTGCAACTGTCTACCTTCTCTCTCAGCTTCCGGTATATCTTTTCCTCTTTTATCATACCATTAAAAAATGGCATGCGTCGAAGTGATTTGTAGCATTCGCACTGTATTTCAAGCAGCGTGACGAAGGCTTGTGCCCACAGCAGTACGATGATGTGTGTGAGGAGGATGTGAATAAAATCTGTAAGAGCTAGAGCGAAATGGTTAGGTATGAATTATGCTACGCATGCTTGAGCTTAGCATTTCTCAATGCTCCAAACCGCTTAAACACCTCATTTCATTGGTCCTGGAGACCAGAGTAAGAAAGCCTATTTGCGATGGAAGAGCACGACCTGAGTTTGACGCAAGGTCAAAAGATAGATACTATTTCAAATTGACGAATGAACCATTTCATTGAGCCGAGCTCCAATATTAATACATCGTGAGTAAGACATCAGTCAGCTAGACCCTAACACTCCTTCAATGGTTGTATTTCGTAAAGTAGACGACAATGTGACATGCCCAGGAGATGTCAATACAAATCATTTGTCGGCTCCAAATGTATTCGATTCAGATAGCCACCCCAAAGTACATTCTATGCACATCATTAGTCCCAGCGCCCACTGAACTCCGCGCTCAGATAAATAATGTGCTCAAATGCTATTACCAGTGCTCCCGATTCCACCAAATTTGCAAGTATCGACATTGAATTTCAAACAATGGTAGTCTTTCGGACCACTAATCTGCGCCAAGCGAAAGCACTGAGTCTCTTCGCAGCAGCGTAAAAGCCGTCGGAACGGGCAACACTACACGAAACTTCGTGATATGTCGAGCGTTGTTACCTCGATCATAAGCATTCAAAGCCTGCGACTTCCATAGATTTCCACTTTACCAGCCACTCCAACCCGTCAGCTCACAAACCCTCTTCCCATATTTCTCCCTCTCTGCCCAGACACAGCATCTAATTTCACTGCTACAAGCACAATCTCCATTGCGCCGCCCTCCTGAGCGCCCCTCACCCTTGGACTAAGGTCTACCCGCGGCTGCACTCGCATCCGCCACTGGCCTTTCTTGACGATCCACTCGCCAAATTCGTCCAAGCTGCCTCTTCTCTTCCGTTTCTTTGTTGGTGGCGGCCGGGTACTTGAGGGGCGATTCGGTTGGTTTCGCCATGCTTGCTGCATAATGGGAGTTTGAAAATTCGAATTTGTAGGTGATGGTGAAGGATCGAGGGCTTGTTGGTGGTCATACATCGGATCGTCCATAATATGATTTTCACCATCGAGGATGATGTGGCAGTCGGGGCCAATGCGAATCTTAACTCTGTCTTCGCTTAGCGGTGTATTAGCGGGACTAGCAGGTGCTGCAGAAGCGCCACCAGAAGACATCATGAGGCCGAGTGGAAGGTTGGAGGGGAGATTCATCTTATCAGCTACGACTTGGAAGAGAGAAGAGATGCGCGCTTTGGTGTCGCCATAGAAGTCGGCACGCATACTGCGGAAGTCGATCTTCGTTTCTTGATTTCCGATCTCCACAATGGCTTCGTAAGCGGTTTCATCGACGAAAGGGCGAGAGTAATTGACCCAGCCCCCTAAAGGGGACTGGTCAGAGGGGGAGGCGTCACCAATGAAAGAGATACCAGATTTGTGGAGGTCTTCGAGGCGCATGATTATCTCCGAGGTGGCACGCTCGGCGTTGTGAGATATGGAGTGGACAAAGATTTTGTGCATCAGGCCTTTGAGGCCGTAGTATTTGCAGTCGGAAAGGAGTTCAGCGCGATGATCTGCGTCTTGTATTTTTAGAGGATAACCACGGGAGAGGTGTATAATGTCGGAAAAGATCTTGGGAGAACGATTCGGGACGCTTTGGGGTTGGACTGCTGGTGGGCGCATGAGGCCTCTGCTTTCAAGACCGGGAAAGGCATCGTCGCGAGACGAGAGAAATCCAGCGAAGCCTAAAGAGAAAAAATTGGAAGAATTACCAGGGCCGGAGAATGTGTCCCGCGGTATCTGGAATTGTTGGCCGCCTATTGAGACGAAAATCTCCGAGTCAAAGAGCTGGGAGATGAGGCGTGGAAGGCTGTAGAATTGTGCGTCCGCGTACAGCTTAACGTAGTGTGCATTGTCTCGTGGGGCAACCCAATACCCTAGGGGGAGGCTGTTAGCCCTAGATATGTATCCTTCACGTAGCGGCTATACCTTGTAGATGCCGGCAGATGTCGGCGAATGTATCTGGATCACGGTCGATGAAGAGTGTCTTCATACTTCCATTACCTTGCTCTTCAAGCCGCAACTGCTCCTCAAAATAGGTAGAGAAATACGAGGGCGCTCTAGGGATTTCAGCATTGTTTCAAACCACCATACTGTCGGAACTCTGCTTACCATCCGACATTATCGAGGCTCCTGACAGCCTGAACAGTCTCCATCCTATTTGTATGGTGAAAGGCCTCTCCGCTGGCAAAGTAGGTTGCCCATTGCGCATCAACGCAGCATCGCCTGTCCGTAGCACTCCCGGTGTCTTGATGGGCCCTTTCCCGTTCGCAGCCGATGAGGCACGTGAAGATGCTTTCGCCGCGACTAGATCGGTTGCAAAGTTGTCGAATTCAGATCTGGATTGTCCCGACACACTAGAAACCAGAGAGCCTGCTTGGGTGTCATCGCCCAACCATAGATCTTGGGCACTGTTGTTCACTGCGAACATCGCTCTATGGCACCGTGGCCAATCTGGAGGACTTTTTCAGACCAAATCATTGAGAATTTTAACTTTTCTTGGAGATTCCCGAGCTCTTATGACGTCGAAGAGTTGGAGGGTCGGTAGATCTGCTGAAAGGCAGCTCCGGCTGACGTGCGAATAAAGGGTGTCAGGAGGGTAAGCAGCGTAATTAAGGATGACGGCCAGCCTAACAATAGCCACGGGGGTATAAGATCGTACTCGTTTGACGAGGGGAGGGACAAGACAAAGTAAGCTCAATGATAGAGAGCCTAGCCGCGTCAGGTGTGAGGGTATATTGTGTATTTATTACCGTCGAGTCTAACATCTCGAAGCAGTAAGCTGCCTCGGCTGGAAAGATGGAAACGAAGTGAGAATGCGTTGGCTCGGTAAAGACATGATGTTGGCGCTTCTTCCAAATAGTCTGTATACCTGTCTCATGCATGAATATACGACTTTGAATGGCGAGCATTGTATGAGTTGGCATGGCTTTAGGTTGGGAAGGATGACGGCTTGCAGCCGAGGGAGCGGGGAGCTCGGGCTTGCTGGGGAGGAAAGTCTTGGCGTGGAACATTTTTTCCGCCCCCAAAAGCCTTCCCCCCGAGCCCCCATTCTGCAGGTCTATCTAGGCCTGCAACTTCCTGCCTTGTTTCATACTGCTCACACAATGCAACAACCAAAACAATAGTGTGGTAGAATGCCACGTGGTAGATGAAACAGACCTACAATTTCCGGCCCCAACATTCGCCTTTACCTATCGTTTCACGTTCGCTCGAGGCCTTTGTAATGACCATGTGATACACATCGAGAAACATAATATATGGAGAGGAAAGCACGCCTATATATACATCAATCATTAATGAAACTGTCTCATGGCTGAACCAACTAGGTCACGTATCTCAGTGCATCTCACCATCTTAAATCTCAGGATCGTAACTCCCATCGACATCAATAATCTTCTGCACAGCTTTCTTGAAACCCTCCAATTTTTCAAGCCTTTCTACATAAGCCCAGAGCTTCGGGTACTTGTCCTGCTCGAAGCCACACTTTCCTTTCGCCGCACCAAGCGGGAAGCTCATAATAATATCCGCACCGGTGAGTTCGGAGCCACAAAGATACTGCCCATTGTTAGGCGAAGAAGAGATCTGGTGTTCAAGAAATTCCCAATTGGCCTTCAAGTTAGGATTTAGAAATTTCGATTCGACTGCTCCTGTAATCATTGCGACAAGAGGCTTGATGAAGAATGGTGATTGTGCTTTCATTGCTTTGTAAAGATGATTAGCAATGGCACTTACTGCATTGGGAGATCGACCTACTATTGAACACGATAGTGAATACGAGGTATGGCATGAGAGTGCCTTCTGCATAATGCATGAAGTAACGGTATCGCGTCCATTCCTCGGTCTCACCACACACTTCGCCCTCTTTGCCCTTCTGGTATATCTCCGGGGCAAGGTGTGGCCCGAAGTGGTCGATGAGATACTCCATCAGGGCGCCGGACTCAGCCAGGACCAACGGCTTTTGGCTATTTGCGCTTTCAATTGTGACAATAGGTGCCTTGCCTAGAGGGAAGACCTCTTTGAATTCAGGAGGCGCAAGCATGTTCATTCGTTTGAACGTTTTGAGCTCATATTCGACCTTGCACTCTTCAAGAAGCCAGAGAACCCGCTGAGAACGCGATTTCTCAAGCCTTGACTATGTCAGATGCTGGTAGAACCGTACGAGCGGAAAGCAGCAACGTGAACATTCTATCCATTGCAAAACAACACTGAAGCTTCAATCGTTTTCGTAGACGATCCATTACATATCAACAAACCACATGAATGCCGTAAAGCATACATAGATAGCGAATTGAAGAGATTTTTAACATTAGACGTAACTCTTGTGCGTTCAGTGCCTCTCTTGACCTCAAACTCAAGGATATCTGGTAGCGCTACTAGAACAATGTCGACCGCGGGGAATATTACTGTCTCACTCAATGGGATATGAACATTGGAAAGTACACAGCACACTCACCAATACAGCGTGACCTTGGCTTTCTGTTCGGCCTCCATGGTAATTTGCTCTTTACCTCTTGTGACTGGTGGCATCCTGAGCACAATTTCAATATAGTTGCTGGTGAAGCACAAGACTGAGCAAAGTAGCAGGTTGGTTGTAAGTTGGTCGTAAGAACGGACCAAGGACCTCGGCTCCATCACTGACCAATCAGAGTTGCTCCGAGAATTCTGAGCTCCAGAAGACCTTCGTCCCACCTCAGCCATGCATACAAAAATAGTTCTATGACGAAGCCTCTCAACGGCAACAAACTATTGCGTGGAAAGTGTTCACATAGAACCAGTGCGCCTATTTTTCGTACCCAAATTTGGGTGCAGAAGATGGTTCTCGGTGGTTGATGGGACTATGAGAACGCTACATATACAATCCGTTACCCTGTCATCCGCTTTCTCTTCAGATGTCAGATCCCTTGAGCCTTGGATCACTCACGGCGAAAATCCAGCCTTGAGTGCATTTCTTGAATTTGTATCAAAAGTCTCACTGAGACTGGCCGCGTTTTCTTGAATGGTTGATTGTCAGCGCTATCAAAAAAGGTGCCATGAGCACTGCTTTGCCGGCCATTCTTTATGCTGGATGAGAATCATGTCAAGTCTTCCCGTACGCATTCAACCAACACTGGCCAGGGAAATTTGCTGTTGATGGACCCCTGCATAATCCCTAGCCCTCCTGCTGATTGATTAGCGAGAATGGGTCTTAATTGGCAGTGCGTTCTCGTTGCATGTTCTCACGCATAGAAGGAGGACTTGTAAGAAGTGGAGATCTCGCCGTGCTAGCTGGCCCTCACTTTCGACCTCTGCGATCGAGATGGAAGACTCAGCCGTCTGAACTTTTGGGGTTTAAAGGCGCTGTAATTCATTCAAAAATATGAGGACATAGCCTTGAGCCTTAGAATAGCGGTAGATGATACTAGTGTTGGCTGAGAGAGGTTGGCTGAGAGCTAAGTTTGACCTATGCTTATTCTCGAAATCCATGAATCCAATCGCTTCTACATCCCTGCCGTTCGCATGATCCACAACTATATCTCACCAGATTGTTCATCGCGGTAACGGGAAGATTAAATGACTTCAGTGATGCACATATTCTATGAATGCAGAATGAGACGCATAGCAAAGAAGCACAAGTCTGACTTAGGGAATCGGGGTATGCATGCATGCAAGAAGGGACGATTGATGGCCTGCATGGCTGACGGGCATCCGTTGACCCAATAAAGCAATAAGCGAAGTCAAGAATAGTCTCCCTCCACAGATCCATGGGAATGCATCGGTCATCTTGGACTAGCATGCAGAAGCACATACGGACATGCTGGATGCGTTGTCGTCCATCCATGCAATGGAGCTAAATTATAAAGTGTCCAACCGCCCTGGGTTTTTCCTGTTCCCGTACACTGCCTCTGACCCTGTGGTCAAATTTTTGGCGAGGTTCCAAAATCGTTCTCAGGACGGCAGGCAATCGAAGAATGCCCGACAGTCACCGTTGGTCTCCTCACTCTGGAAAATTTCTCAGCTAATGGTCGGAAAGAGCTAATGTCCATTGGTAACGATCGAGCTCAGCAACTATATCAAAGCCGCGACCCAGCAACTCTCGCCGTAATGGACGAGCCAATGTATGGTCAGACAAGCATGTTATCCGACTTGTCTCGCAAACGTGAAGGTAAGTCTTCTCATCTCGAGTCACTCAAGCTGACGTGCTGGACAGCCTCAGTGCCTTTTGCAGACTTTGTTTCTGCGCAATTTCGCAACAAATTTTCTAGCACCTTCATTTACAACCAGGGCGACATCCACTACCAACCAAGCAAAATGGGAAACACCATTATATATAACGCACCGGGTGGCAAAGCCTATGAGCAATCAAGCAGCGAAACGGATCGGTACACCTACAATGGATCCTATGATACCCAAGCTGGAGCGTATAATTACTACATACCCCCTCCATACCGCGTCGCAAATGAGACTGCTGGGCGTCGACTTGACTGTCATTCCTGCCGTCAATCCTTCAATAGCGACAGCGAGAGGACACGCCATGAGGAAGATGCCCCATACTACTGTCGAGACCATGATGTTTGCATACACAGCCGGTCAAACCATAAGGACAGATATGGCGGGAAGTGTCGAGTTTCCAAAAAGAGTTCGGAATACTTCCACCGTTCGAAGAGGGTTCACTGGTCAAAGGGCTTGACGGACTAGAGCACCGCCCCTGTCACATCGTAAGGTAGGCGGCAATGGTCCATACGGTGGCAATGAATCATGATCTTAGATCTTAGACCTAGACCTAAGATTCAATGAGGAAACGGAGTAGATGGAGCGTGAGACATAGTTTCGGGACTGGAAAGGGACAACAACCAGCTCTTTTCTCCCACTACATTTTTCACACCCTTTATCATGAGCATCAAAATGCAGGGAAAGTTCCCATATTACTTGTGGTTCTCAATGAAGGTAGAGTAGTTGCCAAGCTCGAAGTATAGACTGTGAAAACTCCCAAAGAGCAGACGAGAGTATGTTTCGGTCTTCTGTTGAGTTCACTACAATCGAAAAGGCCTCATAATAATGTGCAGCGTTCATCTCCAATGAAACCAACTCAACTGTCAGTCAGATGTACTCCAAGAGCTTACCAAGGCCAACTTTCCGTAGATGATATGGTCGCCAACTAATTCAGATTTTTCACAGCAATAGCCGGACTTCAGTTGAGCATTCAAATTAGGCTTGGCCGTGCTATGCAACATGCTGAATAAGACATAGTGATATCGAGGACTTTGTGGTCGCGCCACTGGTCGAGTCTTAGTACCAGCAAACTATGTTGCTACGATCAAAGAACAAATTCCTGGGACACTCTCCATGACGCGTGGGTATTTTGGAATCGTCTTGTAATGGCGAGGCGACACTTAGTCCTCAAGGACTGTTTAAATGAATCCTCATCTAAGAAGATCATACACTTCCATAGACATCATACTTTCTGCGTGATTTTGGAGGCTAGAATTGGGGCACTCAGGAAGGATGCTTTCATCGGCAAAACCTCGGCAGCTCGCTGCTCGCTAGCTCTAGGCTAGGCTCGACGACGCCGATCATCACTTCGACTGCAACCCAAATTCATTGTTACAGATACTTTACTCTGGTTGTATCGTATCAACGTCAACATGGCAGGTCATAACAATTGTATGTCTTTGCGTTACTTCCTGAGTTGAGATTCCCCTGCTAACATCTCTTTCCCTCGCAGCTCTGGCCATGGACCCGGCCCTGGTCAAATATAACAGTAGGCGCTCTATCCCCCAAAATTGCCTGAGCCCCGGCTTCGAAAGCGTCGCTCAACTCTTTTCGTGTGCCGTAGAGGCTGAGGTTCTACGCCCAAGACTCTGCTGACCCTACCCGCTTAGACATGTCCGCCAACCGGTGGAAGTACTTTCGTTGGACGCCCCGAACAGCCTGGATCACATTCGTTTACGTCGTGGCAATACCGTCAGCTGTTGGCTACGTGGGCTATGTTACAGATGTGAGCAATCCCCTCCTCGAATGTTTTGACGTTGCTAGGCTATAATGTAGGGGAAGGAACTTGGCCAAGCCAGAAGCTGGCAGATCGTGGCGTAGAGGGCTGACACATTGTTATGCATTCAGGGAAAATACGACTTGAGGAACAAGAAGCGAGGCGACACGATTGTTGAGTTCTAGGTGTGGGGTATACGTAGGCATTTCACTGGCGATGGGAGGGTTGGCGTTCATCGAGACAAGCGTATAACGCTTTGACGAAATGGAGTGACTTCGCAGTCTGTCCGAGCTTGTACATAGAGGGGATGCTTTCCCAAGCCTGAATTTGATTCACATGTGATCGACATCCTTGCCAAAGCTATTCGCCCAATTACCGCTCAATGGAATGATAATCCTCACTTCAGGATAGTGCAAAAGGACTTTCAACCTCAGTCAGAGGCAGTCCAATCGCTGAGGAGTCTGAAGTTTGCTATGTGGAGTACAGTGGTCCTGCGAGAGTTTTGAGAAACTTGTTACTTGCATGCCAAGGCCGCAGATAGAACTATTCTCAGAAAACATAGCATAGCACTAATATACCAAATATATTTCATCATATTTCCTCGCAGCCAAAGCATCATTACATAAGACAACTAGCGATGTTCACGCGGTGACGCTTAGCTAGCACTTGACAGCGCGAGTACCGCGTCCACGACACAATGGCAATGCAGACCGCACAGAACGGTAAACTGGATCGCCAAACAACAACACCCTTCCACCTCAAACTTTTCTACCGCAATGGCTCATTCCATGGGTAAATCACTCCCAATCTCTTACGGAGAAAACCTACTCATCTTCTGCCAGCCCCAACGAGTTCCCTTCCAACCCATCTACCCC
>JASZXT010000231.1:0-36914 GCA_035521555.1 Lecanoromycetidae sp. Uapishka_2
GAGTTGGGAGGAAAAGCATAGGGGGACTATTGGATGAGCCTAAGTGTGAATAGCTTCTTGGAGAATTGAAGTATATATCGTATGAATCTTGCTTAGTGCGGGAGATGAATTTGTGGCTTCTACGTTTGCTGCTGATTCATGTGTTTCTTCTGATTACGACGAGGATATGAAATTCTGGCTTTCAGGTGTTTCAGTTGAATTTTGAGGAATTGGAATTTCCCATGTCACAGCATCACATACCCAGCTTGAAACCTTTTGGCTCTCGAATAGCGACGCCTACACTCTAGATCGACAGCGCCATATCAAGGTCTTTACGGATGAGCAGCACACATTCGCAAGAGACTTCGTGAGCTGGTAGGACTAGTGAGATAGGCGGAATAGGTGCAGCTGCAGGAAAACCAGAGAATCAGATTCGGGCAGCCCAATTAGCAGAAGAGACGACATGTAGTGGCGCTGTAGGCTTGTTGATTACTACTCGGAAGGGATCAATATCATCTGAAGGATATATATAATCCGTCCCCCCCCCGTAGAATATGTAGGATCAAGACATCGAAGGTTTGCAAACGAGCCCGCCAAGCACCTAATTTGTTCGTCTGACATATTCTGATCCGCACAATCACTTTCCTCTCAAGTACAAAAAATCTGCGACTTCTCAAACCAAAAAATATTTATCACTCTGTACACGTCCTAAAACTTCAAAAAGAATTGAATTGGAGATATGGGGAATCGAACCCCAGACCTCTTCTATGCTAAAGAAGCGTTATACCACTAAACCATATCTTGAGATTCGGTTAGCCTGCAATCAAATTCGCACTCGGATTTGGATGTTAGACGTACCCCCATATTCTTGTATTCTTGAGACAGAGATATCTGTTTAAATATACAAGATGTGATTCGGGCATGGTTCTGATTTGCATCATGCATGATCCACTAACTAAAGTGCTTTGATTTGTTGATGTTTGATAGACATCTTTCATCTTTCCAAGCTCTCGAGACACATGCCCAACCCCATACGCAGCTTTGCAACCAAATTACCTCTAACAAGACTCAGAGACACCTTTGTCTCATACGATATTCTAGCCTATAGGATAGGATATAGCAGTTCTGGAATAAAATCCATTACATTATATTACCTCCATATGATAATGCACAAATCTAGCAGCTGTGATCTTATTCTATGTCCTCCCCACCGTCATCATCGCATTTTTGGATCATAAGATCACACTTTGTCAACGGCACAATCTCAGCAGGCTTTTAACCATGAGTCCAGAATCGAGGCCAACGTAGATGAATGATAAATGCTACTGCCATATCTTTATCATCTACTTTTCACCAGCCACCATTTCCAATGGTTGAAATTAGCAGCGTGTGCAAGGAATGCGCTGTCAATAGATGTATTCTCCTACTCTACTGCGTTTTCCATACCCCTTCATATGCCATGCACCCGTCACTCGAATAACAAAATCCTTGCAAGTTATGCGGTGGTATTGAAGCATAGAAGTAATGTCATTTCGTCTCTAGTTGACGTTTGCGCTACAAGCCCTTTCTGTCGTGCCAGCCATAAATACATGAGCACGTAAATCGTAAGCCATAGATGCCTAGCGTCACTTGATGTGGCCTCCCCAATCCTGACCCCAAAGCACCACCTCTATATGCAAAGCGTAGCTATCAAAATGTTTCTCCAACTCCACTCAGCTTCCTCGTTCTCCTTAGTGTCGGTGGGCCCATGTCCCCACCCTGTCCTGAACTTATCCGCCTCCCAGCGCCCATCCCGCTTGTCCTTTTCGCGCTAGTAGAAGCTAAACTGGGTATTGCAGATGCGCCCTTTTCAAGGGTCGTCCTCCTCGAAGGTGTAGGCGTCAAGACCTCACTACTTTCTTCCTCATCCTGGAATTGGTGCAGGGATCCGTAATTGCTCAATCGACTCACGCTTGCTGAGTGGCTATGACCATGAATAGTGGCGTACGAGCCTCCGACGGAGGAGCGAGGTCGGCGAACCTCGGATTGGCTACTCGTTGCGTAATGTCCGAGAGGCGTTCGTGAACTCGATATGGACTGCCGGCTTCCTGGACGGCTGGTGTTCGACGAGGCAGCGCTGGCAAGGTTACTGATCGATTGGCGGGATGTGAGACCGGCGCGAGAGCCAGGTCTGCTGTTATTGGGATCGCGACTTGGAGGTCGACTATTGAGTGGATCACGAGTCGGGCTGGGCTGTGGAATGCCGAACGAAAGTCGACTTGATGGACGATCTTGATTTGGGGTAAATGCGGACGAGAGGCGGCTTGATGAGCGTTCGGCAGGAGTGTGGACTGAGGAGGCATTGCTACCACCGGTCCGTTTCTTGCTGCTGCGCAAAGTGACCGTCGCAGGAATATAGGACTGGCCAAGAGCGGAGCCACTACGAGGAGAGGAGTGAGGAGGGGTCGAGGTAGGCGCTGGGAGTTTCGAGCGCGCCGACTTCAGACGCTGTTCAAGATTCGTCATCTTCGTCCGGAGGCCACGTATCTGGTAGAGGGAACCAGAATGAGGAAGTCCAGAGGCTTGTTGAAGCTCGCCGGGCCGAGAAAGTGTGGTCCGACGTGCTTGCGAAGGTATTTGCTTGCTGTTCGGAGCGATCGATGGACCTCGAGTTTGCCTAGGAGGCCGTGAGGGATTTGTCGGATGTATGGGCCGTGGGGTTGTGTTTGTGTCTGCCAATGAAAGCCTGGTTTTGGCTATTGGGAGAGCAGGTGTCTTGACTGTGGCAGGTATGTCTTTTTCCGAATTTGGTGGGGATGGGGGTGTAAGCGTTTCCGATACTTCGGAAGACACTGATTTTGTGGGAGGTGTAGCGATGGTTGGGGAAGAGTTTGATGTTGTAGGTGATAGCTCGGATAGAGCTGATTGTGGGCGCGCCAGATCTGACGACAGAGGTGGTGGTCTCTTTCGACGCTGCGTTTCCGCTGCCTCTTCAGCATGACGGAGCTTATCTTGCCTGATTTCTGCTTCAATCTTGAGATCGCTAAGCTCATCTCGCAATCGTTGCGTCTCGATCCGGAGCGCTTCTCTTTCTTGCTCGCCTGCCTTAATCTCTTCCTCGGCCATGACTCCACGCTCAATTGAGACGTTGTATTTTGATTCCAAGTCTTCTAATGATGATGTTGTATTTCTGGCTTGCCGCTCGAAATCATCATTTGACACCTCAATATCTCGTAGTCGTAGCTGCATGGTCCTGTTGGTGTCGCGTAAGGTCGTAATTTCTTTCTGTAAAGTATTCTGTGCTGAGTTTGCTTCCGCTTTTGACTGCTTGTACTTCGTCTTTTTCGCCACAAGATCAGCGCACGGCTTTACACCAATAGCACTTCGTGCTTGCTAGTATACAGAAGCAAAGCTAGCTTACCTTCCACTCTTCAACTTCGTAACCCAGACTCTCGACTTTCTCTTTCAGCTGTCTCTCCCTCCGTTCCGCTGCCTCCACATCTTTCTCCAATTCCGTTTCAAGCTCCTTGCTAGATGATTGGAAGTCGGCAAGCTCTGCTTCGAGCTGCTCATATTGTGCCTTATACCAGGATAAGGAGTTTTCAGAGCCAGGAGTCCCAACGGGCGAGGAAGCCATGGGTTCCTCAAAAGATGGTATTGCTTGAAGGGGCCGTCCAAATGCGGCAATGTGACTTAGGGGGCCGTGGGTGAAAAGGGAGTGCGTCGAAGACTGCTGATACTGCTGCTCAAGCAGTCTCCGACGCTCTGGACTGGACGAATTGAATGCCGTAGCAGAAGGACCACCGGTCCCAGGTGAGCTATGGAGATCGTAGGTTCGCCACGGGGTCGGCGCGGTATTCCCCCCGGCGCAATGAGCCTGCCAGTGCTCTTGGTGGTCGATTTATGTTCCTGCTCCTTGAAGTCGCGCTGCTCTCCGAAGTCGAGCCCTGTATGGTAAGGTTAGTGGTTGATGCCGTTGATTATATTGGGTGTTGCTCTCTCAGTCGTTACGATCAACAGGTCAACAGTTCGGCAAGACCCGCGCTAAGCTCTAGCGCGGTAGCGGCTGGCAACCTTTGGCTTTTACTTTCTGGATCATGCACCCCATTGTTCCTTCAAGTTTGCTACGGGCCTACCCAAGATACCTACCACATATTTTTAGAGGCAGGGACACTGTGGTTTTTTAATGTCTGCGTAGACATCCTGTTCTACTCGTCACGTTGCGGTATCAATGATATATTGCGAGGCTTCAAAGCAAGGGGAAAGCTTCCAACGTTGCGGTGCCTGGCTCTTGAAACACTGGCTTTCGATTAATAAGCATGTGGTCTCATGGCTTACTGCTTTTCTGGGGATGCGGTTTCTGTTTGCTATCCGGTAGGCAATCGAGCCAATGCATCTCGCCGTGATCTGCGCTGCGGGAGTAATTGTCCAATGGTATGTAAGGGACAAAGATCTGCACAATGGTGATAAGCTGCATACAGATCTGGACTGCATGAGAGCTGCTTATCGCAAAAAGGAAGGTGGATAGCACATGCCTACTATGACCACACTGATTAGAATGGAGCCCGAGACATCGAGCATATCTCAATTGTCCCCAGCGTTAGGATTTTTTGGAATTTACAGGCCTTACTGCGTACATACATGATCATTGCTTGGGTTGCGAAGTGCTCTGAAAACCAGTCTCGTTGGTCAATACATTGCACTGATTTTTGCACCTATCTCGTGTGTCAAGAAACCAAGCCAAGATGTCGGCTGAGGAAAAGATATTGAGTGAGCACATCCAGGAAGATGCGGTTCTCGAGAACCTGGGCTACCAGCAGGAGCTCAGGCGGACTTTTGGTCTCTTGGGCATGATAGGCTTTGCCTTTAGTATTGTGACAAGTTGGACAGCTCTTGGAGGTGTACTCATCGTTGGTGTTGAGTCTGGGGGGCCGCCAGTCATGATTTACAGTTGGATTGGAGTCAGCATTTTCGGCTTGGCCGTTGCATACTCAATGGCAGAAATGTGCTCTGCGTATCCACTTGCCGGTGGACAGTATTCCTGGGTAGCAGTCCTTGCCCCGCCTAAAATTGCGAGAGGCATGTCTTGGGTTACAGGATGGTTCATGATCGTTGGCATTCTTGCAATGGGCGCTACGAACAATTTTATCGGCGCGAACTTCATCCTTGGCCAAGCCAACCTCTCGTTCCCCAGCTACACCATTGAGCGCTGGCACACCGTCCTCCTTGCCTATCTGATCGCCCTAATCAGCACGGGTGTCAACATCTACGGCCCACATCTTCTCGACCGTATCTCGCGCTTCATCCTACTCTGGAATATGCTCTCCTTCGTAATTGTCATAATAACCATCCTTGCCACGAATGACCATAAGCAGCCCGCCAGCTTTGTTTTCTCGGACTTTCAGAACTTTACTGGGTTCAGCACTGGCTTCGCCGCCATCCTTGGACTATTGCAATCGTCATTCGGCATGTGCTGCTACGACGCGCCTGCACACGTAAGTAGACTATATGGTTCTTTTTCCCTTGCCCTCCACTTTCTGTGACATGCGAGACACCTACCCCAGGAATTTTGCTACGAGAACATGTCTCACGACTTAATCTGCCTTCTTGAATAAAGATCACTAATCCAATGCATCCCAGATGACCGAAGAGATGAAAAACGCCTCCCGCGAAGCCCCCAAAGCAATCGTAATGTCCGTCTACATCGGCGCCGTGACAGGTTTCATCTTCCTAATCAGTATCTGCTTCTGCATCGGCGACATAACCTCCACCGCCGAATCCACCACCGGCGTCCCCCTCATCCAAATCTTCTACGACAGCACAAACAGCGTCGTAGGAGCTTGTTTCCTCTCCTCCCTAATCGTCGTCATCGTCCTCGTCTGCGCAAACGCATTACTAGCTGAAGGCTCCCGCTCCCTTTTCGCATTCGCCCGCGACCATGGTCTACCTTTTTCGAAACTCTTTGCAACGGTAGAATCGAAACGCCAGGTACCCGTTTACTCCATCCTCCTCGCTTGCGCCGTTCAAGTCGCGCTTAATTCCATCTATTTTGGCACTTTGACAGGTTTTAATACCGTCATCTCCATCGCCACAGAAGGATTCTACCTCTCCTACGCTATGCCGCTCCTCGCGCGCACAATCTCCTGGTTCATGGGCGATGCCAAAACCCTCCCTGGCCCTTACAGCCTTGGCAAGTGGGGGATCTGGATGAATCTTGCTGGGTTGTTGTTTCTGATTTTCACATCCATCACATTCAATTTCCCAACCTTGAATCCGGTGGATTCCGGAGATATGAATTATACTAGCGCTGCTATTGGGATTATTGCGTTGATTAGTCTTGTTACGTGGATTACGACGGGCAGGAAGAGCTTTACGGGACCGCAGATTGCGGGGGAGGTGCCAGTGTTGGAGGCGAGGGCGGAGATGGTAAATGAGGGATTGGCGAATAAAGGTGATTTGTAGTATTAGATCCCAGGGACGGAGGGGAAGAAATACATGTTGTAACACGTTGCTGGACTTTAGAGCAGAGCTTGCAGCCGTCTCAACGGCTTCACGCCTCCGCTCAGCGCAATGGTTTTGATGTTCAACCAATATTCCAGAAGGAATGGGTGCTGACTTTAGGCCGTCATCAAAGATCTTCGTCTGAGCGACTCTGTGCAATGACAAAGAGCCTGTGAATGTGCACGAAAATGACAGGGGACGACACTCCGTTGCATCGAGCAGCAATGGGTGGGAGAGCAATCACTATTTGGCATAGCCTTGACTATCTACCTGCCCACTTTCGAATGGAAAGACTGTGATTGCGGGTAACTTATCCTTCGGTATAACGCGATGCAGCATACTGGCGGGCAGGCAACGACGACTTTTCGGGTACCATCCCCATCCCCATCCCTCTTCCCCACTCGATATTGCATGAACAGTCATAGGATATCATCCCCAACCTCCTGCCCCTCCTCAATTCCTCGGCCCCTCAACAACCATCTCCGTCACCCAAATCCTCGTCCAACCGCCCACCTCATGCTCAAAAGCCTTGTCAAACGCCTCCCCATCTTCCTTCAGTTCCTTCAGCTCCTTCCTAACCTCCATTGCCAATTCCGCTTTCTGGATGCCTTGCTTGCTATTTTCGGACGGATTGCCCATGAATGCGTCGAGATAGACATCTGCGGCTCGTTTGTTGGCCATGTCGAGGATGGTGAAGCAGCCGTGTGCTGTCATGTTGGTGAGAGCATCAGAGGCATTCTCCTCGGTGGTTGGAGATTGTGAGATTGGGTCCCAGTAGAGTTCGTGCACCACGTACACGCAGCGTGGGGTGACGAATGCATTCTTGGGTAAGCTGATACGGCGGGTCGGTGGTGCAAGGTCTAGAGTAGGGTCAATGACAGCAATTTTGGGATGAGCTATCCAGATAGGGAGCGTTTACCTCGATGTACGACTGTCTCAATATGCAAGCCAAGGACGTCAGCGCAGTGTGTTTGTAGTCCATCTGCATCCTGCTTGTACGAATATGACCACCCAGTAAGGTTATGCTCGGCGCATCTCTCGGTTTTCGCAGGGTAAACCTCCTTAGTAGCTACGGCATTTGCTTCCAGCAGAGTGTGGTAGGGCCCCAGGATTTGTTCACTTGCCCTCACTGTGTCGTCCTCAGAGGATTCTGCAGCCCATTGGCGACGAATAACGCGGTATTGGTAGGCCGCATTTGGCACTTCCTCCTGGTCTTCTTCCGCCTCCCAAGCTGCCAAAGTGGCTGCTGAAATACCTTTACCCGCAACTGTAGGGCGAGGCTCTGCGCTGATCAATGGTATGTTGTTGCTGTCACTATCTTCAATCTCCATACCTTGGTTGGTAGTCAGCTCTACAGTCGGGGCAGGTACCTCATTCTGCACCTTCAGGAAGGGGCCACCAGCCGACTCCGCACCCAGGGGCTTTACTTGTTGTCCAGGTTGCCGTTCAAGTCTGGTTTGATCCGCGGCATGAAATGCTTCAGTAGCTACCTTTGTCGGTTCTGCGCTGTCCAGCAGTCGACTAGAGCATCCACTATCGACGGCCAACGTGGGGATCTTGTGGCTCACTTTGGGCTCGATGCTGGATCCAAGCTCGAGATTTGTAGCTCTGTCACATTGGTACTCCTCCGCTCCATTCGCGACAGCAACCCCATGCGCTTCCGTCGTCAGCTCTCCGCCAGTAAAAATGGGAACTTCTTCTCTCTCATCAAACAGACTAGCTGTCGATCCAGCTACATCACAGTCGTTGAAATGGATTGTCTCGTTTCCATGGTCCCCGACCAACCTCAGCTTCTCCTTGTGTTTATCGTGTAGTCGCTGACGCTTCACTTCGTATTTCTGCTTTGACACGATTTGATCTGGGTAGAAAAGTGTACCGACAGGGATCTGTCCAATGGGTCGTTTACGACTAGAATTAAAGACAGGTAAGGTAGCTGGTGGGTCTTCCTGCAAGCTTGGAGGTGACCTGTGTGGCGCAGGTTTTGTTGCGTTGTTTTCTGGGGCCTGAGGTCCCTCCGTCTCGCAATGGGAAGATCGTCGCTGGTGTCTCTTCACATGATCTGGGCGCGTGTATATTCTGCCACATCTATCGCAAGCGTACCCATGGGCCTCGGGCACCGGATCCAACGCCACTGTCGCAGACTTTGGGCTTTCTTCTGCCGCAGTCCTGCTGCCAACCTTTGGTGCCTTTGATTCGCAATTTGGGTGACGTTTTTGGTGTTTTTTAAATGAATCCTTCTTAACGTAAGCTTTGCCACACTTCTCACATGCGTAGCGGCCGTCCTCAGTAGGAACAGTCGTAGCTACAGCCGTGCTAAGTGGTTCAGTGTCGCAATCCGGGTGACTCATCTGGTGATCCTTCACCGAATCGTTCCTGGTGTAAGTTTTGCCGCACTTCTCGCATGCGTAACGGCCGTCTTCGGTTAGATTAGTCTTAGTAGTAGCCGTGCAAGGTGATTCAGTGTCGCAATTCGGATGATTCTTGCGATGCCACCGTATACCACTATGATCTGTATAAGTCCTATTACACTTGCCGCACGAGTACCGCTTGGCCGCATGCGATGTGTCTGTTATGACTTCAGGAAGGTCTTCTCCCGAGTCACTCGTGAACCCCGACGCTGAAAACTTGCGACGCCGACAATCGTCCGTCAATGCCGCAAAACCCAGCTTCTGGCCCATCAGCTTCGGCTCGTATTGCTCCTCTTGCTGCTCTCGTCGTGTGATTACTTCACCCGCGACAGGGGCGATAGGAGTAGGAACGGCCAGCTTTTCCGCGCGTTGGCGTAGTAACTCGCCATGGTTTTTCCTAATTCTAGCAGCGATAGCGCCTGTTTTGGGCTGAGACTCAAACTTTGCCTGCCCCGGCATGCGGTGGTTCCCATTGGTTTGGACAGGTTCTGGCTTGGTTGGAGCAATCATCTGCGCGATGGGTGGCTTCACATCCAATGTTTGTGCTTGGCTAATTGGTACGGTACCCGCAGCCCGTGGTAACTCGTAGTCTTCAAGGTCAATGAATTCGATGAAGCCTTGGTCTGGATCCGAACTCTCGTCGTCATCTAGGAGGATAGCATTATCATAGTCACCACCGACGAGCTCCATGACGGTGATCCAGGCATATGGAGTGGGTTGCGTAACCCTACTTGTAAAGTCTTTGACAGACTTTGAAATGAGTTGACATAAAGTTCCACGGCGAGTAGAACATAATCATGGTGAAGGGTAATTGACGAAGTGAGGTGCTGAGATTTCGAAAGCTACAAGTCCCTCACTTAGCATGCATAACACACAGATCGGACTTCCATGGGCTATGGGTGGTGCATCATGTATCCTATAGCTTACCTGACCGATTATTTCTCCGAGTCCAAACCCTCCAAACACGGCCTTTCTAAAGCACTTTTCGCGTAGTGATAGCGTTGTTGAATGGCGTGGCTCTCGAAGATAGGATCACGGCATGTCGGCGAAGAATAGAAACGCAGCATGTCTAGTAAGCGATGAGTGCCAAAAAGCAGAAGATCCTTTGGTTGATTCACTTCGAAAGCCGGCATTGCGTGGGGCTAACAGCCTTAACTTGCTTCTTTCTCTTGATAGATCATCATGCAAAGGATTCTGCTGGATGGCCTGTTACAGCATGCAATGCACTGCTTCCTCCGTTTTAACACTCACCCCCTCGACTCCCTCCTTCCAGGCCACTTGATCTCAATCGGCAAACTCCCGGCGTGAGGGGAGCTACCAGTGAGTGGCTTCTCCGCCTTTATCTCTTCCTCCTCATCAGCGTCCCTACCATATTTTCCCTCCAATTCAGTCTCCTCGTGCTCCTCCTCCTCCTTCACCTGAGCTCCCATCTCCTCGTCAAAAGAAAACATATCGGTATCATCCTCGACATTGATGAAGTCATCAGGAGATGGCTTCTTCGCTTCACCTCCGTTCATGGCCCAACGAAGGGGACTCACGTCAGAAGTCCAGCCCGTTACACTGGCACTAACACCGGAGAGCGAGCTGGCAAGCATGCCGGCGCCGTTTGGTACTGGTTGCTTTAGGGGCTTGTTTTTGACGACTTGGTATTTGTCTACTTCGAGGGTCGTGGTCTTCCTCAGGGACCTAGCACTTTCCTTCTCTCGTTTTGCGATTGGGCTGGTGCTCGGGCTGACGACGCTGTCATCGATGCTGAATAAGACCTTCTTTGGACTCTTGGGCTCACTTGAATTTGGACGACGCAGACTGCTCCTTCGCTGGCTGCTTTCTTCCCCTGAGGCTGAGCTTGATCTACGATGCTCTGGCCCTTCGTGTTCTGGCGGCACACTCGAAGATAGGAGGCGTGTTGGCTCTGCAGAGGGCGACGTCATGCCAGGATTGTGATGGACTTCGGCTGAAGAGGAAAGCTGATGATGATGAGGAGGCTTTGGCTGTAACGTTGTCGCCATGGCAAAAGTCTGCAACGGCTCTGGATGTACGGACGTAGGTTCAAGTAGCTCGTTCGAATTGCTATGGTTGCTTGCAGGGTCGATGAGAGGCAGAAATTTCGGAGTGATCAGGCCTTCGAAACCTTTATCGTGGCTATGAGATACTGAAGCCGGAGGGGAAACGTATTCTTCTGGACTTGACTTAGAGTGGCTGGCGAAGGCTGCATCATTTCGGCCATTGGTATTCTCCTGTGAGGACAATTTGGTGTCACCCTTCTTTTGCTGTGACTCATCGACTGGCTGTACTCGTGGATAGCCTAGAAGCGCTGCTAGATTGTTGGAAGTCTTGCCTTGTCGATGCTTTCGTCGATTGCTCTTCAAAGGTCTGGTATTCTCGACGTTGTCTACAGTCTCTGTACCTTCGCATTGGCTGTACAGGAGGTCCTTTTGATGTTCTGTCTTCTTTTCCTCCTCGCTATCTTCATTCTTGAATGAGATGCCGTTCTTCAGCTCATATCTCAATTGCTTCTCATACTCCTGATACTCTTGCTCTTTCGTTTTCTTGAAGTGTGCGATCTGCGCGTTTATTTGCTCTCTCTTCTTATCGAGCTTCTTCCAAAAGTCCAGTTCCTCTTGCCCGTAGAACTCTTGAGTCACCGCTAGAGGTAAATCCATTGCGCGTGGATCTCTTGGTCGGATTGATTCAGAGGGACGCGCCCTGTTGACTCCAATGTGATAATTTAACATGATTGTTGAGCTCCTCCGGTGTCCCCTGAGTATGTTATAGTCACTCAGACATCTTGGTTCCTTGTTGTACAGCCATTGAATGTCAATGTCAGCTGTTGCCGTCGACGCATGTGCTTTGAATCACCTGTGGGGTGAGCTCTAGAGTCACACTTCCGACCTCGGGAGATCATGTGGGGTTTCACGGAGATTATCGACCCGGTCCTCCGATATAAGCTAGTCCGGAAAGAGATATATATAAGCTAGTCCGGAAAGAGATATACATGCACAACCTGAAGGTCCTGTAAATTATTAGATAAGGTAATTCTTATACAAGGCTTATATGGCTTCTCGTTGCTAACTACAGGGCTTCCATACTACCATGAGACTCCTGGGATTTTCATTCATATCATACAGCGTTTTGAATCAGGAAGAGGAGATCTGGAGATCACGATAAAGCTCAACGAGGCATCAAGATGTATGCATTCAACGCTCTATAGTCTTTGGTGCCTCTAGATACAACATTGAAACCTTAATTATGCAACAGCGATGGGATGTAGAAATGGGATGGTAGTCTAGTCTGAAGAGTCGCCAATGCCCACTGGATAGCCTGAGACTGCTGCCACCTAATCCATCTTTATGGCGTCGTGATCATCCTCCAACATAACCTCTTGGACTGGCTGCTCGATTTCCTCCATGGCTGGAGGAACATCCAGAAGTGGTATGGCGTCCTCTTCGGGCGTTCCAAAAGCTCCACTTGTGGTGCCCACATCTTCGTTATCGAAGTCTGCCATGCGGTTTTCTCCCGCGTCGCTAACGGAACTGTTGGCTACCTTAGTACTGCTATTCTCGCCAAACAGATTTTCGTCCACAACATCTCCATTATCGCTGTTAGGTGGTATGCTCAAATTTTGAGTTCCATAATCACCAAAGCTCCAATTTTGAACCGTGCTGTAATTGCTCCTATTCCATGTGCCATGATAGCTCATTTCTGTGCTCATGTCGCCAATACCTTCGTCAACCACCTCTCCTTCTCCATCCAGCTCCATACTTTCAAGAGTGTTTGCCTCTAATTCTTGCGGATTAATGGTACTTCGAAGCGGATCATCTGTCGAGTAAGGAGGTAAGTCGTCATCAACTCCCGTCCTGGTCGACACCACTGTCCCGTTTGCGCCACCAACTCCCGCTTGGTGAGCTGCTCCTAGACCGCGTAAAGCGCTCGACGAGCCATTGCGGGAGGAGCCGTCGAGACGCTTGCCTTCCCCCGCCGGTGAAGTGGCACGAGATGTAGGCTGCGATTCTATATTGTCGCCGTCAGCAGGGGTCAACAAACGTTCAAAGAACGATCCTCCAAGGGTACCATCCGATCGCCGTCGGTAAAACAGGAGATATGCTGCCGACGTGACTACTACTTTGGGGTCCGCGCGGCGTGATACGGATGAATCTGAAGCGGATTAGTTCCATAAAATAATTCGTACAATGTGGTGGCTTACCATTGTATTCGTACCACTGGCCGTCGTTAAAATTCTGCGCGTATGCTGTATAGTGCCCGCCTCCCAGACCACCGTAGTGATTGTCCACAGCAAAAAGGTCGTACATCGGGCTCTTTCCGTCTTCCTGTACCGCCAGCCGAGTGCTCAGATCAAGGCCTTCGACAGGAAAATCCACCAAGACGTCAAGCTTGTCTCTCAATCGTCCCTGGGCACTAAATCGCTTTAGGTGCACAACTAGTATATCAGGAGCTTTCCAGAGCTCAAATGTTTTACTGGCTCGACGGTGTTCCTTGCATCGAGGGCAGTACCAGGCATCATTCTCCGAGAGGACTTCTGGCTTGCCAAACTCGTCGAGGCAGTCGCCGAGGCTGACGCCATTTCTTCTCCGACTCGAGCGAATCTTTCGCTTCTCTTCGAGTTCGGGGTCTGGAAGCAGAGGAATGCTATCGAAGGTTGCTAAACCACGCATTTCATCGTCAAAGCCTGAAGTGCCACCAAAAAGGGCATCTTGGCCTTCGTCAGTCCAGTCGACGATAATAGAGTCACCAAGTTTTAGAAGGGGAACATCCTCGTGCGATGGGCTTGAAGCCTGTCGCTGTCGCCTCGGGAGAGGTTGCTTGCCTTTCCGGGAATACGTGATCAGCCCTTTGTCATTCCTGGGTGTGCCCTTAGAAAACATACCGAAGCCACCATTTGGCTTAGTCAGTTCCGCAACAGGCGGAAGCCCGTCATCATCGCTTTCTGATTCTTGGGCACGGTCTTGTTGTCGAGTTGGAGCAAAAGATTCTTCGGCGTCCTCGTCGCTGCTGGGTGGACTGTCCAACCGCTGCTGACGACGATTGATATGGTCCTTGAGGCTAGGTTTTGGCTTCACCGAAGGCTTTAATTGTTGTCGGGAGGCAACAGTAGGGAAATTTCTGCTCTCATCACCCATCACTGATATGCCGACTGGCACCATCTCTCTGCCATTTGAATGGAGGTACTTCATCTCAAACAGGTTCCTGAGGTTTGCGGGGATAGAGCTCCCAGGTTGTAAGATCTTGTGAATGGGTCCTGACCCTGATAACGATATAGCGGCTTGTGCAGTATCCTCGCTGTTATCCATAGAAATGTCGACCATTCCATCCTCGCTTTCAAGAGACTTGGCTTGGACCCTTGAGTCGGAAGAATATTCGGCTTCCTCGGTACTCATGAGAACAGTATCCGAATCCTCTGTAGTCGAATCAGTCCGATCAGTCATATCCTGTGCTTCTTGCAAGAAATCTCGGTGGGTCATCGTCGCGGCTCTAGCTAATACCTTCCGCAAAATGCTGTCGTAGTCTTTAGCCTCCTCACGGTTGACCACAATAAAGGTCGGGTATGCGAAAAGTTCTTTACGCTGATATCTTGATGAAGCTTCCCGTCTGTGGAATACGGTAATCAACATTTTCTCGTCCAAAGGGGTTTCGCCGTCAGGAATTGGCTCTTCATCCGAAGCGTTGTTATAGAATGATGTTGCCTTGTACCTGGACGCTGGGTTCCTAGGTTGAGGGAAATTTGTGGGCTGATCTTCCAATTCCCATATGCCGACATGGTCAGCATCTTGGATGTTCTCTTCACCTAGCGTTGATTTGTCGTCAAATGTCTTGTAAAACTTATGCTTATATTCCTCTGCGCATATAAGTCGCTTGGGGTTGACTTTGAACTTGTGGCCAACGTATTCCTTGAGAGCCATGAAGGTTGCATTTTTATCGATATCAATCGAAACTTGCATGGGATCACCATGGACCGGAAAGAAAAATAATTTTCTCGACCAGAGGCTTTCAATAGGTAGTTGTAACGTGAGGTTATTGAACGGATCAAATATGATGCTAACCTTATCGCAGACGGGGCAGACGACGGTGGACTTGTACATACCAGCGAATAGATCCGTGATCACTGAGTCATTTCGAGCTTTGTAAATGTCCCAACACTTGTCAGCCATTCCTCGCAAGGCGACAGGGTCGTTGACCATTTCATCTGTAGAGTCCGGTTTCTCAATATACGGTTTCTTGTGAATGCGATTGAGATCTTCTTGTAAGCTGTCGAGTAAAAAGAGTAAAAACTCCTGCGAATCTTGTTGCCCATAACCGGAAAAGGAAGGCCCGTATTTTCCGATTGTATTCTTGAAGTTCCTAGGAGCGAGGGAATTGAGGGAACTCGGGTTATATATCTCATGGAGTAGGTTCGCATATGACTTAGCAACGTTTCCACCATGAGACAAAGGATTGCCTGGATTGAGCTCCTTCTTGTATTTGTCGTCTGTGGGACTGTCAGTTCATGGTCCAAATGGTGAGGAAACGGACACAGATGACAGGAGCACCATCGAAAGCAGGAAATGCAGAGGTAACGATGACTGAAAGGGTTTGAAAAGAGTTCCGCTAAAACCAAGAGACAATTTACAAATGATCTAGTAACTTACGAAGAAAATATTGGGTCAACTCCTCCACACTGCGTACGCATTGAAGCGCTGAGTTCATATAACATGTATTCCCCAAGTTACTGAGCCCAACAGACCCACGAACACGACCGTTCTTTGCCTGTCGACCGCGTGTCATCATACCGCCGGCAGCTGGACTACTGCTCCTGCTGGTGTGGGCACCAGGCTTCAAGGAGGCATTTTGGACCGTAGTAGTCCCAGATTTAGTGACACTAATAGGGACACCAGCTTGTCTAGCTTTAGCAAGAGCGTTGTCTGATACCCATTCCCCACCACCGATGCCACCAATCTGCTCCTCAAGGACGATTACCTCATCCTGGCGGAGTCCGACAAAATCTAAAGTCGAACGGCCATTATATTTCTCGTTGGCAGTTTCATCCCTAGCTTCGATCTCTTCGCGCTGCGTCCCCAGTTGCAATCCAGCGAAAGTGTTAGCATCTAGAACGAGCTTTTCTCCTGGATCCACAAAAGCGACTGCGCCTGGAGCAGGTGAAGCACTCCTTGATTGTGCAGGAGTCAACATCCCGGCCCCTTGGGAGCTTCCTCCGAGGCCACCCAAGATCCTCCATACTCGTACTTTTGTCTTGAGCTCGATGCCCGCAGACTCCTTCGCCCGTTTGAGAAAATTCTGGTACCGCTCATGTCTACTTGCCAGGATCTTGATTGGGGTTGCATCCCTCTCTTTCAAGAACTTCGAGGACATTCCTTCCGCTGGGTCTGGGAGCTTCAAGATAGTGAATGTAGGAAGATTTATTTCGTATTGGAGGTAGTCCTGTGTTTCGCTTGTGCTAGCATTGTGGCAATATCGCTTGATGATAGGCGAGCCTTTGGCCAGTCCATACCACTTGAGCATGAGATCCCATGCGCCCTGAGGAAAAACTTCGTAATCGTCGCTGAATTGAAGGCCTGGCTTTAATGGTACATAGTCCTCTCCCCTCTCATCCTTGAAGCCACTGGTAGATGGGTCCGTGACCATGTTGATACCTGAATTGTCCACAGGGCCGATGGTGCCTTCTCTTGCCTCCTTGCCGTATTTGTCCAAGCCTGTAGCACTCGATCCCCGTGCCATCACTCTGTGTAGCCATTTCGTTGCGACTAGGTAACCCGTCTGACCCTCTTGCATGGGTTGTTGAATGAGCTCCATGACCTGCTTGATTTGCTCATCTATTACTGGAATGTCTGTAGTGGCAGCACTCGAAGCCGACGATTCCTCTGGCGTTTCACCAGATGCAGAGCTTGTAGATGACGTCCCGCTTACAGGATCCATTTCTTGAGCAACCATGTCGACTGATATCTCTCTCTTATGTCGATTGCCCATGTTCTTGGACGTCCGCCTTGACGATGTGCCTGGTTCTCTAGGGCCCGATGCAGACGTAGGCACTGACTCTCCGTCCCCTTCTTGGTCCTCTACCATGTTCATATCATCACCTGCCATGGCCGAAAGCCTTCTCTTCGCCGGTGATGATGATCGGACTGGGGATGACGCCCCTCCGCGTAGCCCGCTGCTTGCTATAGAGCCTCTCCTCTTATTTACACCAGCGTTGTCAGAATTGTAGCCGTCGCTATCCAGCGTCAATAAGGCATATGCACCACTTGGTGAGCTTCCACCTGTATTAGAGGGCTCTGGTGTGGGCGAACGCCCGGTTCTGGCACCTTCCAGGACTAGATGCGGTGGGATGTACCTTGGCTGAGGTGGTGGTGAAGGGAGATGGTTACCGGCTGTGTCCAGAGCAACTAGGGCGGGGGGCGAGGGCGTATCTGAGACGCTTGGAGGGTTATCGAACGGTGCAGGTGAAAGCTTTCGCTTCTTGTGGGAAGACGTGGTGAACAGTTTGTGGCCTTATTCCCTTGCGGAAATAAGACACAGCGTCTGTAAGGTAGCAGAAGGGCTGGTGCGACAAAGGGAAGTAAAATCAGGTGGGACTGATATAAAGGGCGTAACACAGACTTAACATGAGCTCCTGGAGTTGTGCAGCTGTCGAATAGAGAGATACGTGATCTGGCTGGCCTGGCAAGCCTGGTTTAGCTGGTGATGGTCACTACCGCATTTGGACTCGCTTACTACACGTCGATCTTGCCAAGCAATGTTTACACGTTCGAGGACGTTCTGGTCAAACAGTGAGTAGCGAAATGTGTCTCATGAACACGTGGTCCTCAGGATCAACTCACGATCTCATTCTGGAAAAGTTTTTGAGATTATCAGAGCGTGTCAAACAAGCGATGGAAGCTCCGAAGTGTGCCTTTCCTCAGACTCTAATATCCCCATAGCTTGGCTACGTACTTGGTGCTGGTATGAGAAACTTGCTCGAAGTAACAATATTGTTCTGCTTTTCTATCTAATGTCATCCATACTTTACACTTCCCGTTGCCACTGGCCCGAGCGTGTCGTCAAGTACCGTGATTTCACATTGGAACGCTCCATACTCATCAAAGAAATCTTTCAGGCCCTCCAACGAATTTGCAAGCATCGACCACTGGCGTATCCTGAGGTCAGCATTGCATTCCTTAGGGGATAGAAAGGTAGCAAGAAGTGTCTCTGGAGTCTTTTCGGGGCAAGCACCCATGATCCTGGTCTAAGACCATGGCTTTCTATCCAGGAATCATGCTAATGGCGAAGAGAGTCTGAGAAAGTGTCTTACCGTGAGGTCCTGACTTGCCAGCGGTCTTACGAAAGTTACGTATAATCTTCCTTGACTCCAATCATAATTCGGCGAAGGCACTGGCCCGTCTCCGTGAGCTCGAATGACGCCTTGTATTACGATGTATTGGGCACGTGTTATAAGCCTATAGAAACGAATTTCATCAATGGGAGGACCGTATTTCGAAAATATAAGGGAGGTGGTGGTGCCTGCGGTGCGCATTTGGAATGGATCAGGAGGGTAATCATTGAGGCTGGGAAAGCGTGAATGTTAGCATAGTAGGGCAATGTTGGATATAAGGTCCGGCATACCTAACATTTCCGTTGGTGAGGTTAAAGCTAGCTGGGTATTGCACGCCAGATGTCGTATTAACTTCGAGCACTTCTCCGCCTGGCGAGTTGACTGATATGAGGGGAACTGCTCCCAGTGCAAGGTTAAGCAACTGGAAAAGCGCTGCAAACAAGAGTATCCAGGAATTCATATGGTGGGAAATTGGTGTGATAGGATTGGTGGAGAATTTGAAATTAGGATTTTATTGTATGTCATCGCATATAACTTTCGCGCGTTGCCGTGCTTGCACAAATCGTTTCAAGTCAGCACAGCCTCGTCTGTCGCTTAAGAGACCTGGGACAGCAATACCTACCCCTGACTCTGCGAGATCGCACTTCAAAATAGGGAGGCGCTGGAGTATCAAGAGACTCAATGTGGAGCTCAAAAGAAGACCTGCAGTCCTCTTATTAGATTTCGCCTCGGTTCATCACCACAATGAAGTCTTGATATTACGTTGCCGCCTCCTGCAGCACAAATCAAATAGCACCTCAAGCCTAGTCATCATGGACAGTATGTGATTCAAGACCTACGGCAAGGTAGGACGCAGGGTGTCAGGTGGGTTGCCTGCCTTTTTGTGTATCGCGAAATCTAGTGAATACTCTGCAGAGATCATCGACCTCAAGTGGTGAAGGAAGTAGATCAAGATCAGTCAATAAAGCCAAGCACAAGCCTATCTATGTTCTCCCACAAGTCATCGGAATCTTCCTCTAATTCGTCGCCGTATCCTGTTTCCCAATTAGCGTAACAAGCTGCCAACTATCGTGGAAACCTACCATTATCTTCCCAAGACTGATGGATGTATTGGTAGTGTTTCACGGCCAGCTCGTCATCGTCGACCAGAGAAGCGTAATTATTGATATCAAAAGAAGAGTTCAATGGCTGAACATTATCGGTACTAAAGTGGAAGAGACGGCATAATTCATAGAGCGAGCTCTCCATCTCTTCCGCTGCCAATTGGCAAGCGTCGGTGAAATGTGATTGATGCAGATTTGCGTTGACCAGCTTGAGGATGCAGATAACGTAGAAGAGGTACGGCCAATCCTTGGGCCGACCCAGACATAGGATACGGAGAGCCGTGTGGAACGCTTTCTGCAGCATTGTAGGCAGGTTATCTCTCGCCAGTGGACCGATCCTGGGACATGTGTCTTCGTCATGTAGTTTCCATAAGTCCACGGCGGGCCGAATCCCAATTTTGCATCCTTCTCAGACTCTGACAGGCAGATATGCTGTTCGTCTTTTGGAAAGTAAGGGGTAGACCAATGACATGAAACCAAATCAATCTCCATTGTGATTAACAAACAACGTAAGGACAATGCAATGAGCGTTGTATCGTCGTATAAGCTTGTCGGCATTTGAGTGGAGCGTAATGCATGACCTGTCTGGAATTGTGCTCCTGAATGACTTCGGGGTAGTGAGAAATCGCAGTATTGCCTAAGATTCTGGAGGATGTCAAAACCATCGGCGATCAGACCTGGAAAAAGGACATTGCTAGTCGCTTGACAAAACGTGAGGTGATCATCATGATCAGAATTATGCGACATGTCTAAAGCGACCCTAGCATCCTCTAATTACTTGTGCGGTGACCCATGGAGGCCGTCTCTACACTTCCACCCTGTAGTGTCAACCATTGGAACAGCTTTTTTCGTCGGCCCGGTGTGCTTGGGAAATCAACATCCTTCCCCAAAAGGTATCGGTGCGTATCAATCGGCCTACGAGCAGCCTTTTTGTTAATGCCCCGTCGAAGCTCGAAAGGCAGCTTGGAAGAGAATCACTCTGAAGCCCAGATACCACGTATACTCGGATTCTCTAATGTCAGTCTTTCTGGCCTTCATTCTGGAGGTGCTCTCAGCTTGCTTTGCCTATGCCCGCTAAAAAGTTTCAGGGTATCTGTAAGGTTGGCTTTAACATTCCCTTTGAGTGAACGAGGGGGATGGAGTAGGCAATGAAGGGTATTCAGGCGACAAATGCGAGAGACTTCAACTTCTCCACTATTGCGATCTTTCGGAGACATGAATGCTCTCGAATACTTTGATATGATGATGAAGTGCCTTAGACATTGGGATCCGTCATCCACTTACTATGTCCTAGCCGTGAAATCCTGTCCGTCGTCTTCAATGAGAAGTAACGGTCTGAGGACCAGCTGCTGCCTCAAGAATACAACAAAGTTGACTCCCGGGAAAATCGGCTATGTCATTCGTGGCGAGGGTACTGTTACATTTTCGTCCTCAGCCAAAAGCGAGCAGGGTTCGTTCACGTGATAGAGCAACTGATCGGCCTGATGTGCTTGAATCATTGTATCCTTGTCTGCGTGACCTATCCCTGACAGGAGAATAGCCGTTCAACATCGTTGACTACCAATATGTCATGATTGCAACTATCATCCAACACAGTCGAGACTCTATGCTTGTACCGGGAATAGACCAGGCCTTTCAGCTGATACCTCAGGATAAATCAAATTCTAAGCTCACAAAACAGTATCTTGCGGAAGAGTCCACGAATTGACAGCGGTCGTAGAGATCGGGATACCAATTTTACGGGATGAGGATGTATTAATGATCATCATCAACTAAGCTTAGTTCGCGACCTGTGTGACCAGTCCGAAAACTTTCTCAAAAATCATGAAAATCCGTCGAACCAAAGCAAGCCGATTGCAGTCACATTCTGATAAGTCCCTTAAGTTTTCGGTGAACTTAGTATCCTAATCCCGACAACACTGAATCCCGTTCGCAATTGGTACACAGATTGTTGGCAACTATAATCGTCGTCAACACGACCAGTGCCGCATGGCGTTCGGTACCCGTACGACCTGGCCAAGAGCAACGCAGGACTAGAAACAGTCATGTTGCTCTATGCGTTCATAATGCGCGCCACATGAGGTCTCAGCTACGCTGAAAGGATCAATGAGGTTATTCTAGACTCCCAGATATTCACACCACTGTTACGCGCTGTACTTCCCACTACTCACAGCTCTAAGAAGATGGGGAGCGTTTCATCGAAATGAAACGGTCAAAAGGATCGTTATTCAGATGAATCCTGCAAAAGTAATTCAGCTCACCTCAGACATGATTGATTTCCAGAGATATACATCGATGATCGTATATTTGGCGTGTCTTTACCATGAGACAGCCAGAGAGCTTAATCTTGCGAGGTACGTAACCTGATGCTCACGACAAAAGTCAAGGTGTACACCTCCTATGTTGTGTGTTACCCTGGAATTGATTGTCCCTTCCCAAGTCTATGTTTAGAGCAGTTTACGTTGCATCGCCGAGACCACCAAGGTGTTGTTGCCAACAACCGTGAGAATTATGAGACATGAGAAAGCTGAGGCTGAAACTGCAGCCTGAATCCTAAGGTAAGCTAAGGTTAAGCGAAAGGTAGCCCTAAGAGCCCCTAACCCTCCGCTCATAGCCTCATGAAGCTCGGAGATTTTATGGGATTGTTCCTAGGTCTCACTTGATGAGCCACCATTAATTCCCTCTCACCAGGCGAGCGAAGCAGGCCTACCCAGCCGAAACACTCAGCCATCCAACAACATCCTTCTGACAACTACGCGAGAATGAGAAACATGGCAGTCCTAGCAAGACTCATGAATCCACCCACGGCCAACGAGAAGGAACTGCCACTGCATCAAATTGCGCAATGTTGTTGAGAATTTGAAACAACAATCCATTGGCTTTCGCGCTGCCACCTTGCAAGGCGATCACCCCCTGTCCATCTCCGGGAGACGTCCCTTGGCCGCCGAGCCTGCCACTTTCCGCCCCATGGACCACTCGTAAGCGAGAAATATCAGGTCACTCTCCAACTTGAATCGCCAACGGTCCGCACACCATCTTTGCCCACTTGTCCAACGAGCTTTCTCAGGTACTGTCTGATCTAGATCTTTAGGCCTCCACGCATAACGCTTCTTTTCAAAGTAAGGAACCGGTTACTTTTCCAAGCACAGCATTGGTCATGGGGGCGGACCCAACTTCGTTTCCTGGAAAGTCCCATGGCTGCTGACATGCTTATGCAACAGGTTGCAGCATGGGCACCTAGGTACCCGTTAGATGCTGGTCTTGGGGCGGTGAAGGATCATTAGTCTTGATGATCCTCGTGTGTTGACAACAACCACATTTTTGATTTGATGCTACGTAGGACTATGCGTTGGCAGTCTTGGTTTCATGCTCCGCTTTTGAAGTCATAAGTAGGACTTGAGGGTACCTCTCTTCTTCCAGTATCATCCTAGCTGATTCAACATACGTCTCTTGCACAAATACCCTTGTTGAAAGCCTGTCTTCGTTCTCTATACCACCGCGTCAATGTTCCACTGCGGCTGCGACCCATTAAACAATTTCTATTCTCTCAATACCTGCGTTCATCTCCATACACAGACCGTCTCGCCAGCCCGACGATTACGAACTCCGCACAGAGTCCGAAGGTCAAGACCCAAACAGAACTACATACCATCGTTCCCTCGACCACCCACTGCTCTACCTCTACAAGAGCAATGTCTTCTCCCACCACTTCCCAGCTCAGCACCACCGGCGTACCCACTCCCCCCACTACCTCTGTCTCAGCCTCACCGGTGTCGGACACTTCCTCTTCACCTCTAACGCGATACGTCCCAATTCGCTCAACTACCGCCTCCACGCTTCCCACATCCACATGTCTATCAGGCTCGGCTACATCCTCAACCAGCAGCTCCCCATCCTCCACACGATCCTCCACAGACGACTCCCTATGGTCCGTTTCACTCTCACGCTACTCATTCTGCTCCTCCAACGCTCAACGCTCGGAACAGTCTTCGCGCTCATCTTCTCGAGTGCGAACACCAAAGAAAAGCAAGGAGAAAAGACCAAAGCGGCGATCGGGCACGACGATGCAGTGTGGACGGCATGGTGATGAATGGCTCTTTGGAGGATGGACGAATATTGTCAAAAGTCTTTGGAGGTGAATGGGCTGGGACCCACGAAGGTTATGTCGCGGGGATAGATCTGGTCGGAGTCTGCGGGGGCCTTTGTTTTTTTTACGAATGGGAAATTAGACTGTGGCACCATCTTGGGTTGATTGCCTAGACGGCAGTGCGATAGAAATGGATGATACCCTTGTGCTTTTCTCTGGCGTTTTTTAAATAGGCAAGACTTTACATCTGACCCAAAGGACCATGAACAGCGGTAGTACTCGGTCATTTCTAATGACATTGCTCATTGTGAATACCTCTTAAGGATGCTATCTCTGAAAAGTGGCTAGACGGGGATAGTGTTTCTCGACGTCTCTCTTACCTGCTATACTCTCAACTGCCCCTTCATCCATATCGGTCGAATGCCGTCCACAACTTTACAAGTCAGCCCAACAACCCGCCTATGCTTGTGCTGTCTAATTGAAACATCCCAGTGGAGGGATAGTACGGAGTATTACAGCTGTGAACGCGCCACAAAGATCTTCGCGCGACTGAGACAACATTTCCTCCTGCTTCCCAACAGAATGTCCATTTTCTAAAATCATCAGGCATAGAATGTCAATCCGGCTACCACCTTTGCCACCTTACCTATAGGAACAAATGTAAGCGCTAGGACCTACTCCTACGCGTCCGCCTTGGGGCCAATGATACCGTAATCCTGTCGTATTGTGTAGGCTTTTTGGTCCGTCGTCTCCATATTCAATGACTTTTACTAGGCTTTGCAAGCCGCCTTCGGCTGTGCCACTAACCATGATTGGTTTCTTTTTGGTTTCTGTTTAACTTCAAGATGCGTAAACGATTCGAAGACAACGAACGCGAAGCCCGAGAAGCAGAAGAAGACCACCTGAACGGTGACTACGATGCTAGTGGGAAAGATACATGAAAAGTCAATCTCTTTCTCTGCGAAAGCAAAGTACAGACTAACTCCCGAGTCTTGCTCAGATTGAAGTATTTGCGCCAAATTAGCTCAGAGATGGTTTCACATGTCTACGCATATTTCTAGCGTGCTTCTGACCTGCAGTCTTGCCAAAATTGAGCACAATCATCAGGCAAGGTAGCTTTAAGTCACCGACCACCGCGTACCTTGACAGGCAATTTGACTATCCTGCGCGCGTACTGATGAGGTAATTTCAGAATGGAATGCATTTTAATTCAAGGCCATTCTCAAAAGCGCCCTCATTCGCCGGTGTTGTAGCCTTCAGCGGAACGTAGTGCCTTCAAGAATTACCTTCAGCTCTGATCCTAAGTCAGGCAAGTTCCCCCATAGGTGCCACGAAAGTGAGACAATTCTGATAGTATCCGACACGCAAGGATACTTGTTACTGTAAAGCTGCAAGCAGAGCCAACATCCTCAGCTTCAGCCGTGATGCGCGAATGCTACCTTGTTTCCGCTGGCAATCGGTCACCTGAGGCAACAAGCGTTCTTCCAACTCCAACACCCCCCCATCATGCCTCAGGGAAGTGCTGCTCGTCATCATCATCGTCTTCGTTCTTTTGTCGCAATTTGGTCTTGGTCATCCGGTCTGTGCGGTCCTTTTCGTTCTGGATCTCCAATCCCCGCTTTACGACGCTTGTTATATAAGAGATAGGAAGCGTAGTAGTCTTGCCTTGCTTGACCTTGTCTCTGAGAAGCTCGAGAAGTTTAGGTGGTAGGCGTGCAAGGATGTCGCGAAGAGAATTATCGTCAGCGTTATCAAGATCTCTCTGCATCTGAATCCCTTCTTCTATCCGCTTAGCATTTCCGAAGAGTTCTTCTAGACCAAATTCAATGTGCGGAGTATTCGTCGAGCTGGTGGCCTTATTTGCTGGCCAAGCAACCTAATTCACAGGGTATCAGCCATGGGACCAACATACTTGAAATTCTCCAAACCACTTACACCTATTTCATAGCACTTGAGCTCCACTTGATTGGTGGGATGACGTCTGAGCACCTCGAAATTCAAGTCAACATCTTGATACTCTTCCTTCGATCCTTTCTGCTGAAAGTAAAAAATGACAACTACCGAGGGTCTTGGTTTTCCTGATTCGATGAGTAGTTTCTTCGCTTTGTTCCTCGCATGGCCTAGGTCCTCGGAGTAAGCGATCTCGAAGATTACTCCGCCGATAGTACGATTCTTGTTTAACATGGTCGAGAATGACAGATCCGGCGCCATCGACAGCTGGCCAGTACTGGAGAGCCCGGATGTGTAATCAGTGATGGCATTCGAAGCGGGATAGATGAGCGATTCCAGGCCTAGAGACTCTAAGTCTTCGCTGTCACTATGTAGATCAGGGTGACCTGGAAGATGTCGAAACCAGTGATTATAGTCAAATCTGTTGATTGCATTGTGGATATGTGAGGCAGAAAAGGCCGTGATTTCTGCGTATCCATTAATGTACTCGCTCCTAAGGCATCAGGCGATTAGCGTAACCTAGTTGACAGGTTCAATGACATTTACTTACTTAATAGCTGGAATTCCACATTCTATGAATTCCTTACAGAATGTTGCGTAATCACAAGGAACTTCGAATCTTTGGGAAACGAGACGACCTTGGCCCTGATATTCATCAATTTTAGCAAGGACTAGAGGTTTCCAAGTATCTAATTCGGCGCGAATGGCGGTATCCTTTGAGCTTCTCTCCATAGTGTCTCCTTTAGATGGGATAGTAGCCATGTTATGAGCGTCGTTGATTACTTTTGGTCCATTATGTGTAATCGTCTTTTTGGCGTTGCTTCTCATAGAGTCGGTCTTTGATGGGCTAGTAGCCACTAGGTCAGCGCCTTCGACCAATGATTGAGAGCCATCACCCTACCTACAAGAGCATACATAGAGGGTAAAACTGATCCTTACGTGCCCACTGCTGCCCTGACAGTGTCATCAGATCTGACGTCCAAGTCGATTTGATGAATTCATATTTGTAAAAAACTTGGCTGAGACATGGCGAGGTGAATTCTATGTGTTAGCGAATTGCATATGATTACGGACGCCACTAGACACAGATCGCCCTATCGTTCTTATGACGCGGTGTAGCCACAACATCACACCATAGATACCATCAAGAATGTCCGAGCTATAAGCGATCGTAGGATATCGAAAATGCCTCAACATACTCAACATGCAAGACAAGTAATAGGGGTATTTCTATGTCGACAATCTAAAGCTCGAATCTACTGTCTTCTCTCAACTCTCGTTCGCACATCTGACTTACGCAATCATGTCCCTATCAGCTTTCTCAAAGCCTTCTATGGGCGTGGTTGCTGTTTCTCTCAATCCTTTACCTTCTCTTCTCCTCAATGCTTCGTTGCCTCTTGTCCTCCAGTCTCTGCGTGTCCAATCCGCTCCCTACCAGGTCAGTGATGTAAGAGATAGGAAGCTTAGTGGTTTCGCCGTTCTTCACTTTATCCCCTAGACACTCGAGAAGGCTCGAAGGAAGCTTTGTAAGTGCTTTACGAAGCGTTTCAGGTTTTGCCTTCTCCAGACCTTTCTGTACCTGACGGCCCCTATCGATCGCAATACTGTTCCCGAAGATCTCTTCCAAGCCTAATTCGATATCTTGGATGTTACCTGCTGCCAAAGCTTTACCTTCTGGCCAGATGAACTGTGGTAAATATATTAGCCTACAGTCATTCCAGCTTATGATGGAATATAGGCTACGTACCCCTTTCTCGTACATTTTAACTTCACCATTTCCAGAAGGGTTTGCACGGTAGACTTCAAAGATTAGCTCCATGTCCTTATAGCTTTTGCTGAATCCTTTTTGCTGAAATATGAATATGATCACTACCAGAGGTCGTGGAGAGTCAGCTTCGGTGAGAGATAGCCTGGCGTTTCTTCTAACGTCCTCGATGTACTCTGAGTAGGTTATTTCGAACATTATACTGCCCACTCCCTTCTCAATCAACCAACTCTGTGGCAATCTTGACGTCAATTCAGATACCTTTGAGAGAGGGAGAAAGAATAGTACATACCGAGAACCGCACATCGGCGGCAAACGACAGCGTACTGGTGTCAGAGTCCCCAATCTTGAAAGTCCTGCTCCAGCGCGCTGCCATGTAGATCAAAGAGTCTAAGCTTGGCAGACTGGTATTAGTTTGATGTAATTCGGGCTGATTTGGAAGCTGTCGAAGCCAATTACTACGCGCAAAGTTCGTGATGGAGCTATGTAGGATCCCGGCTGAATAGACGGTAATCTCTGCAAAGCCATAGATGTATTCGATCCTATTGACAATCAGTTATGAAGGATGCATCGACTGCTGACGGCGCAGAAGTCAATGATCACTGCAGGCAGGGATGGTGTATGCGTCATGGGTCATGTCGGATGTGTTGTCGTAACGTGAAAGGCTGCTTTCGGAAAACTCACTTGATTTGGGGGAGCCTGTGCCCCACGATCTGCGTATCGAAAGCCTCGAAGGTGCACTTCACCTTGTACTTCTGAGACTCAAGTTTCCTGCTTATAAAGAGATACTCGTAAATTTTGGCGGAGACTATGTCAAACCAGGTGTCAAGGGTAGCTTCGATGACTGAACCCATACCTTTAAGGGCAGTTTTTGTTGCGGTCTGCGACATCACGCCTCGATTTTCATAAGGTCTTGATTTAGCTTTGGCAATCAAAACAGAAAGAGCCTAAGGTATGAAAGAGTAGCACTTTATATTAAACCAAGCTATGCAATACCAAGACAACTTAAGTTGCCCCTTTCTGTGTTCCTCGGCAGCAAATAAGGCTAAAGACATTAGTATATTAGCATTATATAAGCGTAACAAACCGCGGCAATCATCTTCTACGGGTAAAATTCATCTAGACCTGCCCCGGGAACACATTTTACTGTTGCCTCTTGGACGATGTTACTGATCATATATGGTCTTGAGACACGTTAGATGTTCAACATGAGATTGGGCACGTTTTCCCATTATTCACGTCGTGATGTTGTGTCCCGAGCTTGGCAAACCTTTGTTATGTATTGTCTTGCACCCATGCAATTCCGCTGCCATGAAGATATCTCGACGTACGCAACTCCTAAAAAATGTTCCCCTCTTTAGTCCTCACGTCTCTTGTAAACCCTTTCCTGCTGTGCCTCAGGAATGTAGCCTTCTGGTCTGGTCGTCTTGCCTGCTTGGATATTCATGAAAGCGTCATTGCCTCTTTGTACGCGCAGCTTTCTCGCTACAACCTTAGTTATGGAGGATATGGGCAGTGTTGTGCCTTCGTCGTTCTTTACTTTCTCCTTCAAACATTGTAGAAGACCGCTAGGTAAATCTTCAAGCATCTCTCGCAGAGTGCTATCCCTGATTTGACTAGAGTCTTCTGGGATACGCAAAGCCCGGTCAATGACTTCGACAGTACCAAAGATCTCTTCCAGCGAGAAGACGATCTCCTTGGTATTCAATTCTGTTTCGGCCTTGTCTCGAGGCCATACGACCTTGGACAAGTCAGGTCAGCTAAAGTTCTTCACTGTGTCCAGATGCATCACTTACACCCTTCTCGTACACTTTGACGGCTCCTTGCATCCCTGGATCACGTCGAACTACTTCAAAGTGGACGTCAATATTCCGATATTCCTCCCTAGTCTCTTGCTCGACAAAATCGAAGACAACTACGACTGATGGCCGAGGGACGTCGGATTCCAAGAGATAAGCCTCAGCCTTTTCTCTTGCGTCTTCCATCTCCTGAGAATAAGCCACCTCAAAAATAATACCCCCTTTGGCTGGATTTTCGTCCAGGTGCGATCCAAATTGCAAGTCTGGTGCGAAACTCTGCATATCGCTCTTGTTCGGTCCAGCGGAGAATGCAATGTTACAGTGCCTATTTGATTCGACCAATATGTCCATCCCTGGCCCCATGCTATGTAGTTCAGTGTGACCGGGCAGGGCCCGAAGCCAGTCTGCCCAATTGAAGTCATCGCCAATGGCGTTGTGGATGATAGAGGCGGCGTAGACAGTAATTTCTGCGGACTCGTGGTTGTATTCAATCCTAGTGCCAGGTAATCTGTAGTCTACGAAGTCCGAGCAGAAAGTGTCATAATCACAAAGGATCCTATATTTTTGACATTTCAAGGACTGAATATCCCGGCTTTCGTCCATCTGAGAAAGAATGAACTGTTTCCAGTTGTGAATGTCTGGATTGATGACATTGTCTGTTGCAGCAATCGGGCTAGCAACCACGTTATTTGTATCTAGAGCCAGCATTTGACCGATTGATGGGCGCATTTCTTGGGTATGCAACCCTTTTGAAGGGTTTGTTCGCCGAGTATCTGAAACTTTCGAAGTGTTCGAATCAGAACTCGAGTCGGAAACGCTGCGGGTGGCGTCGCGCTTGCCGTATATGTAAGCTATTGAAGTGAAGGACGATAGCGAGAACTGCTCACCTCTTGAGGCTTCCTACCATCCTTTCTAGACGCTTTTGACGTCATAATCCCCGTGTTTGCAAACTAAACAAAGGTTAGGAACCAGAACGCTTGCAAATAAAGGGCAGTGCACCCCTGTTGGTCTATCTCCTGAGGTTGCTTAGCCTTCAATTACTGCAATCGTGCACGTAGATCCGTAAAAATACAATCTTGGCAGGGGAAGAAGACTGTAAAAGAAGTGCTTTTTGTTAAGTCGTATCACACTTTATGTTAAGTCGTATCACATGCCATAACGCTGTGGTGTTATACTAGCTTTAAATTCCAGGAATATGCAACAGGTTTAGGGTAAAATGACTGTAGAAGAAGTGAATTCATGGCTCAGTCGTGTCACATGCCAAATCTCTGCGCTGTCATACCTGTTTTACCAATCCAATTGTGCAAAACGCCACCCCAGAAGGAAATTTTAAACACCTTACGCTTTTCGTATCGTCATGATCTCGTCCCTTCTTTCTACATCCTCGTCACTTCAATAATCCGCCCATAATTACTAGGAAAGACACCTTTGCGCCCGCAGTAAACACCCCAAAACCAATCGCCATTGATGTCTTCGCATTCCCTGATCTCCGCACCTTTTGGAAATGCAAGCTCATCGTTGGCGTTATCCTGTGGCCACCAAGCCCATTGTGCCAATATGTGCATGCCAACACCGCCGTTTGGAGGATACTTCTTTAGTAGTGGAGGAGCGTCGTCAGTAGCGGAAGGGCCTGTGGAAGCTACAGTTCTGGCTGACGCTGCCTTCGAGACAATCTTGGCCTGCTTCTGCCCTTTCTCACGCCAGCTCCATTCCAATTTGCCGTCGCTGTCCACGTCATCTTTCAATGCGTGTCCTCCAACGACATCCTCGACCACTATACGCCTCTGACCCGCGTTAGAGTCTTCGAAGCCGATGACGATCATTCTATGACCATTGGGGCAACGTCGCCACCCGCGAGGACCATTGTCGACGCTTATCTTACCAGTGTATACGAGCCGGTGGTAGCAGGTTGTGTCTATATCGTAATCACCATCATTGCATTGTAAGCAGTGAAAGCGAGTGCTTGAAGGCGGAATTGGGTAGGTGCAGATATCGCATTTGGTACTGAAAGTTAGTGGAACATAGGTTTCTGATGATGAGGAGGCTTCTATAGATATGGATCCTGGCGACAAGTCGATTGCAGTCATTGTAGAGTGCTGGCCTTGCTTCGATAATGGCGACGTGGGGAGTTCAGCCGAGGTTCTGTAAGTGACAGGTAGTAGAGCATGAGTGCAGCATTTGCCTTGGTTGACACAGGCGTTACAATAGCCCCAGTCGGCTTCATTGCAGACATCGCACTTCCAGTAGCATTTGGGGGTGAAATTGGAGCAATTTGAGCAAAATGGGCCAGCCTGAAGTCGTTGGCTCGGATCGGAAGATGTGCTCAATGTAGAGCCTGACACGGCCACATTTCGGGTCTCTGGCGGCGGTGGAAGGTAGCGATGACCCTTTAGACGATGGGGAAGCGGATGATTAGGAGGGTAGCCTGCTGAGGGTTCCTGTTGTCGATATCGTTGCATCGCTCCGTGACCGAAGCCAAACCAATGAAGGCAACCTCGGCCAGTATAATAACATCGCATGCAGACGTTGTACTTCCCGTCATTACACGTCGAGCAATGCTCATGTAACTCGTACACCAGATTAGGCTTGCCGCATCTATCACAAGAAATGGAAGGCTCCGGGAAGGATCGCAATAGGGCGGCATCTCCTGTTGCCGCCTGAGACGAGGCTCTATGTGCGCCTCTTGGGCTGCTGGTCTGTTGCGGACCATCATGGGCAGTGATCGGGGTCGACCTCGAGAGTGCATTGGGCAGATCAGGGCCTGACGACCGTGGTGAGGACCGCGGGGATGACCGTGAAGCCGGAAGAGCCATACCATTAGCCTGCGAAGACGAAATTTCACGAGGCCGTGTGCGTGGGCTTTGGGGAGCTTGGCCTACGCGAGACCCGCGCTCTCGCGATTCGCTTCTCAAACGTACGTTATCTGGATCCGTGGTCCGTCTTCCAGCGCTCGAGAAATTCGCTGGGCGTGAAGCTTGATTGGATGAGCTCTGCGGTCTACTTGAAAGATCAGTAGCTGAGCGAGCTGCTTGCCTTTGTGTCTCCGAGGACGTTCTTCTGTTAGTGGAAGAGGCATTCGGTGAAGTATGCCTTCTAGTCTCGCTCGATGTCCTCCGCCTATGTTCCTGGCTCATAGGGTATGCTTCGAGTAAGTGCGGTCGAGACAGTGGAGGGTGAGACGAATGCATGGTCTGACTTGAAGCATTTGTATTTACGGATCTACCTGGCCGACGTTGTTGCCTTTGCTCTCGAGAACTAGATCTTTGATCGGTACGAGTAGACGTTGTAGGAATTTCTGCGCGAAAATCTCGAGACCTTGACCTTTGGCGATGTCGCCGCCGGTAGGCATCTGCGATCTTCTGGCTAAGTTCGTCTTCTTGGGAAACATCCATGTTATTAAGATCTATGCCATCCAGTATGCCTTCTTCCATGATTTGTCTCAGTATCTCCTCCTCCATTTCCGATTGGTCAAGATCGGAGGTACTCAATAGCGATCTTAGACTTGATTGGTGTTCTATCTGCCTTGCTTGTGATGTCGAGTTCTCAATACTGGATGGTCCAGGAACCCCACTGCCACCGCTCGGTTCTCTAACGTGTCTTCGTCGCTGTCGATTATCATTGTCCCTTGAAGATGCCGTCGGCTCTCTCGCTCGATGCCTTATCTCCCCCTCATCACGTCCAGGACCCCTTATACCTAGTTCTCGCAAGCTCATATCCCTCACTTCCTGGACCAACCTTCGGTCCTCCGCGTCATCACGACCCTCCCTCGAACTACTAATTCTGGGCATCACGTTGTCTCCCGGCTTATAAGTATGTGCCATTTCTTCTTTCTCCTGCTCGGTTCTTGATCTACTAGGATTAGCCTGGAGATACATATCCAACAATGTCGTAACCATGGCGTTGGGCCTCGTATCCCGAACGGAGGTACGACATGACGGGCAGCTGAATGGATTGGAGGTGGAAGAAGTTGCTCTCGACGCCTGCAACGAGAACCACGACTTGAGGCATGAGCCACAGAATGTGTGGAGACAGTCGAGGAGGTTGAGAGGTTGATAGAGGACCTCGGTGCAAATCTGCGGTATTCTGATATTAGCTATTTTGCTGCTGAAGATTCGTTGTGCCACAAGCACGAGGACGAAAGCTAGCAAGTTCAGTCAACTGTTTATTCAGATTACATACAGCGCATGTAAGCTCCTTCTCAAGGTCGAGCAACCCAGTCCTTGTGGCTTCCGCCATTGCTCATTCTCGATTCTCAAGACTGCTTGGCACAGAGCAGCCTTATCCTCCAGGAACTTTGCCCTCACAGTGACCGAGTACCCGACTCGTCTGCTGGTGAGGAAACAGTAATTAGCTCGGGCCCTGCATGAGGACTCCGTATAACTAGCGCCATCGGCAAAACCTCGGCAGATAGCTTGCTACACGCGTTTCGCGTTGCACTTTATGTTTGAGTTGAGACTCACTTTGAAAGATTACGACACGACGTATTATGCATTTACGGTGAAAGAGGGCAACTAGTCCTGCTATCAGGCACCTGTCCAAGAGCATATATCACGCGCGCAAAGGCCGGTCAATGCAAGATGTATATCAAGCAGATCATCATACAAGGCTTCAAAAGGTATGCCCACTATGCGCCGCCTTTGGAATTCGTCCCAGACTAATGCGTGGACCAGTTACAAGGAGCAGACAGTCATCGAGCCGTTTTCTCCCAAGCACAATGTCATCGTTGGACGCAATGGTTCAGGAAAGAGTAATTTCTTCGCTGCGATTCGGTTCGTTCTCAGCGATGCATACACTCAAATGGGCAGAGAAGAGCGAAACGCTCTACTACACGTAAGTGACTGCGGTAAGAGGTTGCTCAAGAAGGCGTTGCTAACAATATTGACAGGAAGGTACTGGCGCGGCGGTCATGTCCGCCTTCGTCGAGATCATCTTCGACAACAGCGATGATCGATTCCCTACGGGCAAACCTGAGCTGGTTTTGCGGCGAACGATAGGCATGAAGAAGGATGAGTACTCGCTTGACCGGAAGAACGCGACGAAATCGGATGTGATGAATTTACTGGAGTCTGCTGGGTTTTCGCGCTCTAACCCCTACTACATTGTACCTCAAGGGCGTGTAACGGCCTTGACGAACATGAAAGATGCAGAAAGACTACATCTCCTGAAGGAAGTGGCTGGGACTCAGGTTTATGAAGCGAGAAGGACCGAATCACTCAAGATCATGAATGAGACGAACAACAAGAGGGAAAAGATTGATGAGTTGCTAAAATACATCAAAGAGCGATTGACCGAGTTGGAGGAGGAAAAGGAGGAGCTCAGAGACTACCAGGACAAAGACAAGGAGCGAAGATGCCTGCAGTACACCATCGATCACCGAGAGCAGGTTGCTATCGCAAGTGAATTGGAGAACCTGGACGAGCAACGGCAGACCGGCGTAGATGATACTGACGACAGTACCGAGCGTTTCGTCCAAGGCGAAAAGGATCTTGCGGAAGTTGATGCGCAGATCGGTCAGTTCAGACAGCAGGTAGAGCTTCTCAAGGTAGATAAGAGACAGCTCGAAGACGAGCGCAAAGAGAAAGCCAAAGCCAAGGCGCAGATTGAGTTGGAAGTGAAGAGCCTCTCTGATGGCCAATCGGCGGCTCAACAAGCAAAATCACACTACAAGTCTGAGATGGCCAAGGTGCAGACCTCGATTGAGGAGCATGAAGACGAGCTGAAGGAAATCATGCCGGATTACTCCGCGAAGATGCAGCAAGAAGCTGCTACTAAGTCAGAGCTAGATAATGCCGAAGGCACTCGACAGCGATTGTATGCAAAGCAAGGTCGAAATGCTCAATTTCGCAACAAGCGTGAGCGAGATGACTGGTTGAGAAAAGCTATCAACGATAGCTATCCAGATCTGGCAAAGGTCAAGGCTGTCCGAGTGCAAACGGTGGAGGACATATCGCAACTCGAGAGCGACATTGCTAATGCTGAAGCTGAGATCACTGAGCTGAGAGGACAATTAGATGGCCGTGGAGAAAGTAACGACGCAATGCTCAAGCAAGTTCAAGAAGCCAAGGCAGTGCGTGATAGCCTCATGGACGAGCGAAAGGAGTTGTGGCGCGAAGATGCAAAGCTTGATTCGGTCTTACACAATGCCCAGAGCGAGCTTCGTCATGCTGAGCAGGAGCTTTCACAGACTATGGACCAGAATACGAGTCGAGGGCTGGCAGCCGTGCGAGACATCAAGCGTCAACACAATTTGGATGGTTGTTACGGCTCTCTGGCTGAGCTGATGGAAGTCGACGAACGCTTTGGAAGAGCGATAGAGGTCACAGCTGGGCAGAGTCTGTTCCACTATGTTGTCGACAACGATGACACTGCTACTAAAGTCATGGAGATCTTGCAGAGAAAAAAGTTGGGACGAATTACGTTCGTTCCACTAAACCGAATACGGCCAAAGACATCCACTGTCCCCAAGGCAAATGACTCCATTCCTATGCTTGAGAAAATCAAGTACGATGCGATCTATGAGAAGGCTTTCCAGCAAGTATTTGGTCAGACAGTAATTTGTCCAAGTCTCACAGTCGCTGGTCAGTATGCGAGAAGTCATGGTGTTAACGGTGTGACTTTAGACGGCGATCGATCAGACAGAAAAGGTGCATTTACTGGAGGTTCCTATGACAATAGGAGCTCTCGCCTCCAGGCTGTCCGAAATGTCACAAAATGGCGGGATGAGTGTGACGGCCTCAAAGCGAGATCTATAGAGATCAAGCGTACGCTAGAGCACAAGGATCAAGAAATAACACAAGCTGTGGGGAACCTTCAAAAGATTGAGCAAAAGCGAGCGCAGCAGGAGAACAGCTACGGCCCCTTACGACAAGAGCTGAGAAGCAAGGATTCTAGCCTTGACAACAAGAAGGACACCCTTGATAAGAAGCAACGGGCGAAGTCGAACATTGAAGCAAACTTTAAAGCACTTACGGATCAGCAGAACGCACACGAAGCTGAGATTGCATCAGACTTCAAGAAGGCTCTGACCAGTGACGAGGAGACTCAATTGGAGAATCTCAGCTCCACGGCTCAGGACCTAAGGAGGCAGCTTTCAGAACTGACGTCAAGTCGTAGCGACTTGGAATCTCGAAAGACCATTCTCGAAATTGAGCTTCGCGAGAATCTACGTCCCCGCCTTGATCAGCTAAATTCACACGAATTCGAGAACCAGGACGGTGGCTCCCGAGGTAATCTCAAACAGAGTCAGCAGGAACTCAAACGCGTCAATAAATCGGTCGAAGAGGTCTCACGCAAACTTCAAGAGACAAATTCGTCCATCGATTCTGCCAATAATTCCATCTCAGACCTCAATCAACGTCACGCAGAAACCATGTCCTCCCAATCCGACATCGCCAAGTCAATCGAGAAGTCCCAAAAGCGCATGGAGAAATCAATCCAGAAACGCCGCATACTCACGAAGCAAGCCGCCGAAGTAGTCATCAAGATCCGAGACCTAGGTATACTGCCCCACGGCGCGCTTGAGAAGTACGAGAAGACTAAGAGCGATCAAATCGTAAAGCGCCTGCACAAAGTCAACGAGGCCCTCAAAAAATACGGTCACGTCAACAAGAAGGCCTTTGAACAATACAACAACTTCACCAACCAGCGAGACACGCTAGAAAAGCGAAGAGGAGAGCTCACGGAAGGACAAGCCTCAATCGAAGAACTCATAACCGTCCTCGATCAGCGCAAAGACGAAGCCATCGAACGCACCTTCAAGCAAGTATCCCGCGAATTCGCAACCGTCTTCGAAAAGCTCGTCCCCGCCGGTAGAGGCCGGCTTGTCATCCAGCGAAAAGCAGATAAACAACTAGCAGAAGAAGAGGAAGAATCCGACGACGAGCGAAGAGAAAGCGTAGAAAATTACACCGGCGTAGGTATCAGCGTAAGCTTCAACAGCAAACACGACGACCAGCAGCGAATCCAGCAATTAAGTGGTGGGCAAAAAAGTATGTTGCTCCCCTTCCCACCCATCAAAATAC
>JASZXT010000232.1:0-36813 GCA_035521555.1 Lecanoromycetidae sp. Uapishka_2
CCCCCTCCCCACCCATCTCCTGCCTCTCCGGCCCATCCAGCTCCGCAAATTTCCTGTCCTCATTGTGCAATTCACTCTTAAAATACCCATTTCCAGAATTTGGAGGCTGATACTCTCCTCTCCGCCCATTTCTCCGGCGTCTGCGGAGGAAAAAGAATATGAGTGCAGCAATGAGTGCAAGGCCGACTACGCCACCGACGACACCGCCGGCGATGGCTCCGGCGTTGGAGGTTTTGGAAGATGAGGTTGATATTGGGGTTGTGTTGGAAGTGGTAGAGGTGGAGGAGTTTGAGGAGCTATTGGCCGTGGGGGCGAAATGGGTGATATCCACTAAACTGAGGACGTTCTGGTCTAGATTTTGGACATAGGCTTTATTTGAATCTTGATAGAATTCCTTGATCGGCTGACTCCATTCATAGTCCGGCATATTTGCAGTATACTGGCTCGCCCAGGTCAAAGATGTCATATCAAAGACGCCCAAGCCTTGTGCGTTAGGGTCGGCGGTGCTGTTGAAGTCGCTTTCGATGAGAGCTGTGAAGTTGGACGTATGTCCCAGCTTTGGATTGGCGTCCATTCCGCCGATGATCAAGATCTGAGATCCGCCGACAGAGTGGCAGGTATGTGCGAGACGACCGTGTTCGGGTGTGTATTCTACTTGGATCCAATGAAAAGCAGGCAGGCTAAGGATGTTGATTGTGTCGTCTTGAATGCCATAGTCATTTCCGTTCCAGCCTGCATACATGAAAATTTCGAACGTGCCATTTGTCGAATTGACGCCTGCGGCGCAAAACTCGACCCGATCACTAGGATAGGTGCCGGTGGTCAATTGTTGGTACCATTCCTGTGCGGATGGATCGTATACGTGTACTGTGCTGAAGAAACCACTGCCAGATTTTGTCCAGCCACCCATGGCTACATAGAGGCCTTGGGGACCGAAAGAAGGCACATACACCAGAGCACCTTTGTTGATGCCATCCAGGTCTTGAGCTCTCGTCGTAGAGGTACTGTGATTCGTGAAATTACGCAACGACATATCAAACTCTACCAAACCCGGCACCCAGACCCCACTCAAGTCTGCCACGCCACCTAGGACATATGCGCTATTTGAGTCGTAGCTCTGCAATCCACCACTTACGTAGACGAGGCTGCCCCATGCAGAGGCATTGTCTGCGTTTATAGCCTCCGTCCAGGTGCCGCCGCCGGAGTTGTCAGGCTTCAGAGCCCAGAGGGAGAGGCTGGGAAGGTCCGAGTCGTTTTGGTTTATGACATGCTCACCTGTGAAGCCAGTGTAGAGGACGTTTTCGGCTGCGTGATACCATAGAGACGGGACGTCCAGGTTTGGCACGCCGGAGGGTTTGGTGATAGAGTTCAAGGTGACAGTGGAATTTGTCCAATTCTTCGAGAGGTCAAGGGAGAGGGTCGTTGAAGCTTGAGTGTTTGGTTAGTAACAACTTGAAAAGGAGGAATCCACGCAAGAATACCGTAATCGTAATTCGTAACGCCATCTTGTATGAATGCAAAGCTTCCTCCTTCTATATAAACAAAATCACCCGCAACGGCAGCTATGCACTCAGTCAGTCATCATTCTTCTTTTGCAACACTTGGCTTGGATTCACAAACAGGCATGATAGCCCCGTCGAAGGAATTCCGAAGTTGGTACGTTTGCAGCGAGCTGACGGGGTGCTATGTGTCTTCGAAAGAGTTCTGTATTGTAGGCATAGTCCAGCAAACTTCGACCTTGGGTCAATGTCAATAGGCATATAACGGCGAGCATGAGGCCCTCATAGCGAAGTAGATGCATTTTGAGAGCGTCTTGACGACACACAGGTGTAACGAGGCCGAATTCCTTGGAGGAGCGCAGCGATTCGAGAAACAGCAAAACTATTCATGGCGAGTGGAAGAAACAATAGAGTTGACGCCTATCTTCCCAGGGCTGTGATCCTTCGGCAGGCGCAGCAGGATGCTACCTTAGCTTCCCTCTGGTGATCCTTCGCGCCATGATTCGAGGACAGCAGCACAGTAGAAGATTTTCCGCGCATCACAGTACCTCTCACGCAAGTCCTGGGACACTGCAGGTCAACAAGACTTTGTCGCTAGTTTGAATCAATGTTCGGAAAGGAAATCTTCTGGAAAAGTTGCTGTCGACATCATAGAGTGGAGGAAGCCCAACCCATGCTTCTATGTAGGCGCTGCCGGCGGTGAGAGCCTAAAGTTTAGGTGCAGCCGCTGAAACTCGGGGATCCATCCAAGCCTGGACTTGCTCCGTGGCTCCGTGAAAGCCACTTTGGGGGCCAAAATTTGTTTAGGTTGGGCAAAACTTGGCTGCTCATATGCCAGCAAGACTTGCACTACGAGTAGTCCAACGTCCAATTCGACATAATTGCGATGACTTTGCTGCAAGGCAAATGGCATAGTTTACCAGGCACACCAATATCAGGCGCTCCCGAATCGAGGCCTATGAGTATAAGCATGAAGATGCTCGGAGTGTACGATTGACAGCTCACCCATAGAATGTGGGCACGGCATTGAATCTGTTGTAGGATACACGCGGTGCAGGAACAGGTACTTGAGCTGGTGCTAGTGTCGTTATAGCAGCACCAGCACTTGGAGGCATCGCAATACTTTCTGAGTTGTCTTCGCCTTGCTCTTGCTCGTCATTTGCATGGAGTGCAATTTGAGCGGGCCAAGTCATCGTCACAACATAATAGTCAAGACGGTCTTCTGGCGCAAGCTCTTCGAATTCAATCTTTTCCTTTGGCGTGGATTTGAAAGGCTTAAAGCTAGCGGTACTGCCTTGCCGAAGCTGCAAGCCTGGTTGGACGACAGGAGCGTTCAGGCCTTTGAAGTGTTTGGAACCCGTCCAGGTGCTCTTCTCCGTTGCGTCTTCATCCATGACCAGAATCTTGCCATCTCCGAGTGGAAATCTCCAAAACGGAGCTTTCTCAATATTAGCGTCAAGCTCTGCTCTTTTAGACTCGACCGTCTCCAGCTCAAGTTCCAAATGTTCAAGTCCTTTTATATTCGCAAATCTTTCTCCCCAGCTTCCCTTTTCAAAAGGCTCCTTTTCGCTGGACCACTCTCCTACGCGTGCTCTTCCTTTCCGCTTAGGATCGAGAGCCAATGGACTATTCTCTCCCAGCAGATTGTACCACCAGTCTGTGTGCCTAATTGTGATTCTCAATCTCTTTGGAAATCCTTCCGGCCAACTTCTACTAAAATTAAGCCATTGGTCCTTCCAGTCTTCCAGCCAGAATTGCTGAACAAAGAGATGCACGCATTGTATCACGCCCTTTTGACATATTTTGAGGCGATTGTTCAACAGATATGGTGTAACGTTCGGTGGTATGCGGCTACGTTCGACGCCCCAGACAACGTGCTCGTTGAGCTGCAGAGGGAGAAGATCTGTTTCGAGGTAGATACGGCGACATGTCAGGAGAAGGTTTGTAGATATTGCACGTGCATGTGTGTATCCAGGCCTGTACCAGTAGCTGTGTTGATTGTATGGTCTGGCTGGATCAGGGTAGCCGATGAGAGCATACTCGAATATTTGAGTGCGGATCTCGGCTGGAACAATGCTGAAGAGTGGAGAGGCAACCTGAGGATTAATGTATGGACGACTGGTGATCTTGGCAACGGCGGTGGGCTTGGTTGCGTGTTTGTTTAGGCGTTTTTGACGGATTGTATTGAGAGGACCCATGTTTAGTAGATGGTTATCAATGGCGGACAAACAGTACTCTCAGTTTACCTCAGACGACTTGGAAAGGTTGGGATTCACAAAGATGGTCAAAATAGTGTCGCCCATTTCATACATGTCAAGGTCACTGGTGTGCATGAAACTTCGTCATCAAACCTCGAAGGTGCATGGCCATGATCCAAGCAATTTTCGAAGCTTTTCAGAGGCGGGGAACGGCGCGAAGAACCGCTGAGCCACAAGTCCAAATTGGGTAATATGATGACGATGAATTACTCCCTATGGTCTAGTGCAGAGACTCGCATCTACCAATCATGTTCGACTTCTCAATGAAGAATTCCTACCATGATTTCCGCTTTTCATATGGATAGACCAAGTCTTCATTTTCGCAGAACTCTTTTTGGGAGAAAAGATTACCTAGTGTAGAAATATCCTGGAAATAACTTGGGCAAAGTGATCGCAGTGTACGTGATGTCGTCCCTCTTCAGTGTGTATTCATGGCATCGAAAACATTCTGAATCTCTTGCTTATACGGTGTTGGTGCGTGTATTTTGAAATCTGGTGGAAGACCATGTGCAAAAGGGATGAAGCGCTCGACAGCACTGACGCCTACATATTCGCCATCTGGCGCGAATGCTTCCATGAGATCAAGCCTCAGATGCCGTAAATTCAAGACTGCAATGCGATCAAATTTGTCCTGCCAGATCCGGAATGCCGTTGACTTGAAGTACTCGCATTCCTTTCGAAATCGTTGTATGATGAGTCTGTCTTCGAACCCTAGCGGAAGATTCTCACAGGAAGCAGTATCTTCGAGCCATTCAATGGAATGGGGCACGTCCTTCTTGCTGAGATAGATGTGAAGAAACTTGATCGTTAGTGCAGATCGATTGGGGGTTTGCAGGGAGTATTGCGTAACTCTGGCGTCGTAGGGTCTTTGCGTCATGAATCGCATGGTCTTGTTGACAGATCCTTGTTCAATGACCCATGTGTTCTGGCACCAGTAGATGTCCGAATACTTTCGATAGAGTTGTCGGTCTAAGGCAAGAAATAAATTCATAACAGCATGATCCTTGCAAGGGAAGACAGGTTTTGGTCCGAATGCCTCATCAAACATCATGTCCTTGATCATTCGAAAAAGCTCGGGTGGAAGACCATGAACCCTTTTCTGAAAGGAGTCCCATTTTACAGTTGCGTTCCCAATACAATCAGGTGTTCCTCGCGAAGGAGGACTGGGCACATCAATCTCATCCAACATAAACATCGAGGTTATATCACTCATGCATGACGACGGCGACAAGTCTTGAGCACTACTCAGGGTATACAGGCGGTCGAGTGGTACACGAGGCTCTGCAAGCCAGGAATCCTGTATCATGGCCTCAATCCCAAAAGATTGAATCTGTTGCAAAAGTCTTGCCAGATGCGGATCCCAGTTTCTTCGATCGTGATCTAGCGATTCGAGCACATTTAGGTCTTTCCACGAAGCTGCAAGAGCATGTCTCTCGCCCTCAGTGATTTTTGCTGCCTTGAGGCTGTACAATAGCTTTAAGGTAGCAAAGCATGTATCTTTCAGTTGGCCATCTTGCCAGACTATGTCAGCAACTTCTTTCGTAATGCTCTTGAATCTTCGACTCACTTGAGAGGACGTGGAACAGGTGTGAATGGACTCCAACAGTGAGATTGTTGTCACAAAACCCTGGATCGAGCCCATGGTCCAACGCAGAGAAACAGAGGATTAAACCGTCACTGGATATAATTAGCCAATTATGATCAGATTACACAACATTTTTCTACGTACATAGCAATCTTCAAACTGCTAATCCCCCCGGCAAATGTGATCACCATGAGCAACATATTGCCTGAGTCTTGGCCTTGAGGCTCTTATTGATGGCAGCGGAAGTAAGGTAATGCTACCCGATCATTTGTCCTATGATCTCAAGCCAAATATCTGCTGGGTTCCTGGCTTTATCTACAAACAGTCCAAGAAGCGTTGACAGTTGCACCTTCCCGTAACCGGGTCTCGGCGATTCCATCGACCCCTGCCAATTCCAGATGCACGAAAACGCCTCTGCCGATATGCAGCAAGAAGCAGCTTGAGAAAACACACATGGCAAAGACAGATAGAGAAAGTGGTAAGGGGTGAAAGCCGCAAAATCGTAGGAACGCAAAATCTATGCATGATGTACCGAGTACACAAAATATCACAGGCCGTTATTTTTGACATGTGTTTTCTCACCTAGATGCAGAGACAAGGTCTTAGCTCGAGGCGCTAGCTAGAAAGCGAAAGAGCTTGGCGGAAGCTGACTTCATGCATGAAGACTCATTGGGTACGAAACCGTCTCGGCCTCAAAAAGCTGGGGTACTTCGCTGTTGCGCGTCAGGATGCACGTTTCCGGCATAGAATACGCGAAGGCAGTCAAGTCTCGATAATGCATTATGCAGATAGCCTTACAGTGTACCATCATCTCAAATAGACGATCCAATGATTTCAAAGTGTGGAAGAACCTCGTAAACGAAAGCAAGCAGGAAAGGACTTTTGAGCCTCGTACTCTATCCAGCGAACACTAAGTAGACACTAAGCATTGGTAGGAACACCTTGCTAGCTGATAACAGCTAGCAGGCTTTCTCAACAACAGCGAGTCATCTGAAGTCTTTTTAGATTATGAAGGGTATCCATGCGAGCCATGGTCTATGTTCTACACAACAGGAAGGTTCCATCAAGGACTTTCCCAGCTTCCTGTTCCATCTAGTATCGAGGTTCCGAGAGTCTCTCTGGCTTCCCCGACCAACATACCAACGTCCGCTTGGACGGCCTTATTTCCGCCCAGATCATTCTACTTGTGTTAGATATTCAAATTTGGGTCCCATGATCTGTCGTACATCCTCGCCTAAGAAGCCACTTGGTGTATTGATAGTGATGGAAACTGTAGCGACGCTCCGAAAGGTTTTTGACAGCTGTCTTGCTAGATTAGTCCCGCAGTATTTGCCGTCTATGCCGTATGGATTACTCATGTCAAGAGTGAGATGCGCTGACGGCATCAGCTTCCATATGCAATAGACAGCGTACGCCCAAAAGTCACATAGGAACTGATCTTTTTCTCGATTTTCCGCATAAAACCAATCAAGTAGCAGGCCGTAGTCCTCGCCGATCCACTCGATCATGTCTCTACTGCCTCGTAGCCAGCGATCAACAGCGACAATGTGTCGTTCTCGGAATGACAGCCGCAGTATAGCTGTCTTGATCTTTATGGCGGAAGTGGATGGTATTTGCGATAGGAGTTTTAGGGTATACTGTGATCCTAGATCAATGTCCCAGAGGTTCTCCGAGAGAAGTACATCACAGTATTTTGCGTATAGCTTGTTATTCATGGCGAGGAATAAGCGGACATCTGGCATGTTGGAAGGGGCTTCAACCTTTTTGGGTCCAAATTCAGAGTCGAAAAAGGCATCCCGGATTTGCTCCAAAATCTCCATAGGTAAAGAGCACAGACCAGTCTGCAGCTCTCTGGCTCTGACCTTTTCATCATGTTGATGACCTGTGTCGGCAGATACATCCTCGGCGATCGCTGCAGCTGGGCCCAACAGGCTAATCATGCTTGAATAAGACGACAGACCCCATGGTCGTTGAAACATAATGTCGCGGTGATTACTCCGACAATTTTCCCGGTGCCTGTATTTTGCACGGAGATGCGCCTTCGCCTTAGCCACTGGTCTAGTGAATGGCCCACCAATGTAACCCATTATTAGGCGGACGGTCGCCATGTGGTTTTTGCGTAGACCTGCGAGGTGGAAATCAGGGAAAGCTCGTGCAAGCTTAGTACAGAATTCAAGAGATCTCTGGAATTTGTGTATCGAGCTTCTGACAAAATGACTTTTGATGGTGTCGAGGGCCGATTCGGGAACGTGAGAGTTCCTCAGGGATTTGTGGTAGACGGGCGAAGCTCTGTTGAGCATCTTGCCCAAGACATCCTCTAATTCGGCTTTCTTGATTGGCGAGACACCAGCGATGTTATTCTCAAGGGCCACACGATCCTCGACCTCAAGAATGCTCCAGACGTATCCCAGATAGGGTTGATCTAACCCTGTTGGCGCAATGGAAAGCATTTGCTTCGGTTTACACGCAGATGCTGGAATGGCGTCAGAGGGCAGGAACCGGAATGTAAAAGGAATCAGATTGTCTGGTTTCGGGATGTAATGATCCAGCGCTGAATTGAAAAGCTATAAGCAGCTGATGCTATAGAATGTTTGACGGTTTGAACACTTTTTACAAGACTTTGGCCGAGTTCGGGAAGGAGAGATTGGGGAACACTAACTATTGAAAAGGTATGCTGTAGAAGGCTTGAGGACGTCGAGTGCCCAAGTTGAAGGTCTAGATTTTTCTGGTAATGTTTGTTATAAGCTGGTAAGGTTTGCAAAGTTGGAAGAAACTTATAGATCTGGGGTGTTCTTAAAAGATTCTGCTAACTATCCATGAAGAGAGACGATCGTTTCATGTCCGAAAAGAAAGAAGTATCGTTGACTCAACAAGTGAACCTGCGCTACTTTGAAACGTAGATACGAGTCCGAGTATAAGGACTGTGTTTCATTTCTACAAGAATAGTAGCAGCTTGAATGAACTCACTGTGAACATAGGTTACTCAAACATTCTGCCCGGAGGGGCGGTCTTTTGCCACACTGGGAAGAACCTACCTTACCTTGCAGGGGCACTTGAGACAAAGCTTGCGTCGTTCTGTTCAAATTCGAAGGCCATAGACCAGTCACAGATCTTGACCAACAAGTCCATTTTGGAACGAGCTGAATCTGAATCTAGTGGTGTTTTTATTTGCATTGTCCATGCTATCCGAAACGCGAAGTCTGTGGTCACAGTTCCACTCTGCCCAGTCATGGATCTATCCCGGTCTGATTCATTAGGGTCCCTTGTTAGGCCATGGTAGTGAACGTTGCGTGCATTGCCTACCTCATCCTTCATAAGGAAGTGAGTCATTTTGCACTTAGGACGTAAATTCTCCATCTGGTTCCGAAGCATCTCTCTCGTCTAAGGGTGAGATCAGGAAGGGACAGTCCTGTGACAATTTCGAAACTCCGCTTCCCGATCGAGACAACGCAATAGATTACTGGCTACCAAGTGTAAAAGTCTGTAGGGGTTGCTATGGATCCCGAAGATCCTTTACATAGGATACCTGGGCCCGAAAGATTCACCCATCTTGCTGCAGTGAGCAATCTGCCCAGAATTGGGAACACGATAGGTCTCAATGTGCATGCGTTTTAGCTACATCTCTGTTTCGGTGAGTATTGGGGGGCTCTGTGGCGCGGCATTCATTCAAGACTTTCCTTGCAATCTTACTGAGGCTCTGTTCACCAACACCGTCACCATGACCCAGACTTCAAAGTGATCATGAATACCGAGAGCATGGCAGCCTTTGTAACCTCAATCAGGTCCATTCTCAATTTGTCATGTAGCACGACAAACCTGCAGGATTGAGACACGGCAGGACACTCGTCGCAGCATTTCTATTCGAGATCACAGCCGAATGCGATGTTATATGCTGGCACACAAAATGTACCCCGTCTTTATTGAAAAGCCTGCAGCGAAGAATTACTTGCCACTTTACCTTGAGCTGCCATGGTAATGAAAAGCCGTTGGTCGCTTCCTGATCCAGAGTTTTAGTCAATGCTCCGTTGCTGATAAAATCTGCAACATAACATACCTATATCCCTAACACTACCCCCACGCCCATGCCTAGTGCACACAGACCATACTGCTACAGCAGCAGCCCAAATTCGATACCACGTACTAGTGTCTGAACCCCCTGTAGAGAATATTCGGAGCGCGCATCTCGTGTCGTCTATTCGCATTGGGTTAGAGAACAACGGTATTTAGGATTCCTGCCTTCTCACCTGATTCAACCTGCTGCGGCAGGAGAACTTTCGCAGCCGGATCACTGGGAGGACCAAAAATCTCTGTGCCTGTCACTGCAGGCATGTCACCTATAACATCTCTACAAGACCTCCAAGATGGAGAAGTGCCCCTGCATTGCACGTTTGAAAAATGTGACCCGACAACAACAGCCAGATTGTTGTCACCTCCTATAAACAATCAGCCATCGACTAGAGCTATAGTCACTTATGCCATCGTTCTTGATTTGCACATCACTTCTGTAGTGGGGCTGAGAGGTCTAACCTATCATCGTTGCGATCCCACCTTGCGATACCGAGCTAGCTACACATTGAAGAATGATAGAATGCGCGGCACTTTTGATCTGTAACATACTCGCTTTCGCAATATTGTGCTTCAGCCTCAAGACTATTTGGATGTAACATTCGGCCTTGTCTGTTCTTGCTGTCAATGATAGACTTCTATGCTGAGAGGATAGACGCCGAGTTCGCCATTCTGAGTATTGAACATACCACCCATGAGCCTGTACGGTAGGGGAATCGCGTCGTCCATCCCAGTGTGACGTTGCGAGAAATTTCGTAATGTCGTGTCATATTGCAAATAATTTTCCGCGTTCTGGCAATCACCAAGGTTCAAGTCGTAGCCAAAGCCTTCTCCGTTGCATTCGACGTTCACCGCGTTCTGGGCCAAGGCTCCAGGCACTGCGGTACTTTGATTCGAAGGGTAGAGTTCAGGTAAATCTGGCAGAGGCGAGAGCTGTAATGCTTGATTATTGACTACAGATAAGGCGTTCGAAGGTTTCAGATTGAGCAATGTCAGAACGAGGAATTGCAGACGCCATCTCAACATGATTTGAATGTAAATCAATGCAAAAGCGATTTGTTTCTGCCCTCAACGAAGAAGAAAACCACCAAGGACTTCAAAGCGGCGATGAGCGCGAGAAATTAGGCGACAACCCGACATCTCGCATATGTATAGACGCATGAATGAAAAACCACACTCAATCGCGCGGTCAACCATCCCTGAATCAGCAGGGGAGAACCAAAGCTTGGTGCAGCCCAAATTGTTGAGTGCAGGCGTGATTGTCTTGCTGAACTGGAGTAAATGGTCGAGAAGAGGAAACGTAGTGGCTTTACGCGCCAAGCATCGATCTAACGTGCAGTGAGCTTCTACAACTGTGACATTCGAATTCCAACATTTGATCGAACGCTCTCTCCTTTGTGACAGGTGTGGTTTCGATATTGAAGAGATTGCCCAGTGGGCGACGTTCTACGTACAATATCTTAGAGAAATTGGCGAGTCGCGTCTCTTACCAGGCCTTGACATGCACTCACGATCTCTCATGAACAACGCTGTGTGTCATGCATAAAATCATGTGTACTTGTAGCCAGGCTCTCAGATAGGCTCTATTTAGATAACAGATACCAAGAAGCTCAGCTCGTCTCGCAATGTATCTGTACCCAGGTACATTGTCTCGCTCGATTGACTTCCGACTGATCAGGATGTATTTCGACGACGGCGAGTCGCGCATACATCCTCGTCATCACGAATCAGACGCCGCCCTCGGTTGCTCTCTTCGAACGCTTGGACAAGGTCTTGGCCTACTTCCTTGTCGGCCACGATGCTGAACTCCCGTGGTAAACCACGTCGAAAGCGTGGCAGAGTTCTAATCCAATCAGCACAAGCGAGAAATTTGCCATCTGGCCCATTAGCATTCCTAACATCGAGAATGAGGCTTTCAAGCTCGAGCCAACAGATGGCAGAGAACTTTGCCCGCCAAATGGTACGGATTTTGGTTGCCATGACATCGTGAGGAGTACTGAAATTGTGGGGGCGGCCGCCTTTGTTCAACCTTTCTCTCACCATTGTGTGCTTGTGATGTGCATCTTCTAAGCCACGCACATCTTGAAATGAGAATACCAAGTCTATCTTCCAAGCACCCATCACGTTTTGCTCAAGAAATTCAAGCTTTCTCGCGGTACATATGCTCTTGCCTGGCTCGTCTGGCCACCAAGCCCTAGGCGAGGACGCTTGCCGGACCTTTACGAGAAGCTTTGGATCAAGGAAGAGGCAGCCGCGGAAGAGGAAATGGTCAAGATATTCATCTTCGTCATCGAATGATCGTTGACTATGCTTGCACATGGCATTGCCAGAAGTGATTTGGAAGGATGAGATGGGATCGTTGGATAAACGCTCCTGAGACCTGTGGGAGATCTCTGGCACATTTCTGGATATGAGTCGAAAGATGCGCTCTGTGATCAGTGGGTACGATCTTCCTAGGATCGGCAATACGGCTTGGCTGTCTGTGATGGTTGCAGGGCAAGGAGGGCCTTCCCCTTGCTTCCCGAATGGCAGAGACCAATCGTCCACAAATTTCTGCGTCGTTGAGATTGAAGCTGCATTGAGCCCTTTAGCAAGAAGGTCGAATTGCCCGTCAGATAGAGGTGCTAAGAAGCTTTGAAACGTCTCAATGCGTGAAGAGCCCAATTTCAGGAGCATCCTTGCGAGCGAGGTTGCCTTAACCTCATGCAGGCGCTCACAGAGATCATACACTTTCCTCTCATGTAGCGTGTAATTGAAGGTAGCTGTCTTCGGTGATGTTGGCCTCGAGACATGTGGTACGGAGTGGAGCTGATTTGGGTCCTTGTCTTCCTGTACGTTTACGCCCTGCTCGCCTCGGTCCAACATTGTGGACGCAGAACCTTGATTTCGGTAGTCTGACCAAGCGTTAAAAGAGTTCTTTCGATACGTCAAACAATCCAAACTCATCATACCTGCCGTGTCCTCCACACTCATCCCAGCCGACGAGAGCTCCGCCGATACCACACGAAAGGCGCTATCCAAAGCCGCAGTACAAGCGTGTGCTAGCAGGCTGTAGATGTACTGATGTACAAACCAGCACTGCCAACACGCTGTGTAAGACAGAGAGAAGGCCTGGTAAAGCCATGATATATATATATTCGGATCGAGTAGCCCGTTGACGGTTGCCTAGCATCAATCAATGACGCTGCAGCTGAGATTCATGCATGGCCTGGTAGCCCATACTAACGCACCGTGAGGTAAGTCTTGAGACCTGCGCTGTGCAGATACGATACGAGAACAAAATTGATATCTGATTTGCCAGATCTGATCTTGCCACCACTGGCGTGTCGCAGGCAACAGAGATTGTTGGAGGACTGTACAACGTTGACTCAAAACCTTGAACAATGAGTGACACAAAAGAGCTGAAAGACCAATGGGCTGTATCCCAAGGTCATGGTCGCCACTTTCGAGCGGGGAACCCCCTGCAATACAGATTGGAATTAGGTGAGTGTGACGGACTTGTGGAGCTTCAGTACTGTAGGATCTATGTGCAACTATGCTGAAAGTCTCAGCTGCCTTGACGTACCGGGGCAAAGTGAGCTTTATATAAGAAGCGGTGTAAATTTGCTGGTCGTTCTTGGTTCCGATCTCGGAGGACAGGAATGCGTGTCCATCAGCTGCTTGGTTCATTTCCCCGACAAAGACAGGCAAGCATGCTCATCTATCGATTATCTAGCGCTGGATTCCATGGAAGCCAGATTATTGCGGGTTCTCGTTGTGGTACATCGCTCCCAAGCCAACATTTGGGAATCAACCAAGAGGTGGAACGTGTGGAGCATGCTTACGTGTTGCTACAAGTGAAAGTCGATGGCTCCAATTTGAATACAGATTCTCCAAGCACAGTGGCATCGCCACGCTGTTCCGCACATCTTCGGGTTTCGCTACATATGACCGATTTAGGCGTAGAATCATCCTGAAAGGCTCCAGAGTTGTGCACAGAAAATTGAGTGAGGCTCTGATCCTACTGCCGACCGCTGGCTTGCTCTTTGTCCTCCGCTTTCCCTTTACCTTTGTCATCCCCGTTGGCCAGATGCTCGTCGTCTTCCTCGCCTGCATCGTCTGTCTCCCATCCACTGTCTTCACCCTCGCCCATCTGTAGTGTCTTCTCAATGACTAGCATGTCCCTCTCCAACACCTCAGCCCAGTTCTGGATATCACCCAACTCTTTCAGCTTCCCGGCAGCGCTATCAACCACCTTTTGATGCGTCTTACTCTCTTCAGCTAGCTTCTTGGTCTGTTTCGCAACATCGTCCTCTTGCTTTGAAATTGCAGTAGAGTTCTTGTTGATGTCTGAGACGCGAGCTTCGAGCGGGGAGATGTGGGAGTTGCCGATGGAAGTGAGATGGGCTGTGAAGGCGGCACGAGCCTCAGCAGTTCGCTGCGGGTTTGGGGCCGGGGGAGCTTCGGCTTGGGATGGCGAGGAAGGTGTTGCCATGGTAATCTGGTAGAACAGCAGTTCTAGTAATAGAGATTCTAGCAATAGAGGCGCGCGTTGCCCCATCAGATCCCTAGACATGGCCCCCAATTGGGCGTACCGACCCGCAGAGCCGCACGGTGACTTGCCCCTAGGAGAGCCCTAGAAAGGCGAGCTCAGGCGAGCTCGCCTAGACGATCACCCTATGCTGTTGAATCACGAATGTACAATGCCATACCTCTTACCAGCAACGCGAGGCGTTGAAGCTCAATCATCTTCAATCGAAACGGGTCGTTCAGGCCGTGGTCGGGGCAGCGAATTGCCCTGATCGTGATGGAGTCCCACGACGAGTCTTCTGAATGGTACGCTAGTCAAAGGAAGATAAGCTTCCTATGCAATTCTGTCATTTTCGAAGAATTCATTGATCTTAGCTTGATGGTAATACGCCTTGAATGTTTGTAGGATTGTTGTGCTGTCCAAAATGCGAGAAGGACAGAATCAGTACAGGAAGCGTGATCTTGATGTAGTGCCATATCTAAGGTGGATGTCGAAAACTGGCCGATGTGTGGAGACATTGAGACAACGAAAGATTCCCTTTTCGGTAGCCGCTACATGCGATCTTCCCCTCTGCTACTCATCTCCACAAAGCAAGTCTCCAAACATTGAAGGAACACTGTAGTCACAATAGCAAAAGATGGCATGCTGCTACAAACCTCACACGCTTCTATGCTGGGCCTTCCTGCTAGCCTTGTTCCTCGCAACGACACTTGCGTCCACACAAACAATGCTTCAGCCAAATGGTACGACCATTTCTAACTCGTACGTTTGGTGCACGTCTTCAGACGACTGGACGAAACCATACTGGCCACCTACCATTGATGATGCGTGCAAGAAGATCTTATATTATATGGGAAAAACCATGCGGGAAACTCAGTCGCCTGGGCCCGTGCATGAATTTCTTCCAGCAGGCATCGCGCTAGATCCTGCTATCCCTAACCCTGTACGGGTACCGTGGAAGACAAGTCTTGGTAGGCTGGATCCCTCTCAAAGATCGCTTAGTGTATGAATGAAGCATTCAGCTCACTTTGATGGTTCAGGTCTCTGCACCATGGCTGTGACTACCCTGCAATCGGTGGCCCCCGGAGGTTTACCAAAGGGTGCAGGCTATTATCCTTCCCCTCAACGGGCTTCCTCGACATGGTACGAAATCTTCAAGGAGGCTGAAGAGTTGTTCAATGTATGTGTCGATTCTAGGAGAAAAAGGGCTGGTATGTCAATTCCTGGTGAGTCCAATAAATCTCGTGACGACAAGGTTGTCCTGTCAAACTCGAGCTTGCGACTTGTGGCTAGTAGCTAAATATTTTCAAGGAAATTTGATGAGGGGTCTGGGGATATTTTTCTACGCTTCTGGATCTGTCATTGATGGGAAAATTGGTCCGAAAGTGAACACTGCCTTGGGCTTGCCAGCAGTCAATGGTACGTGATCCTCAACGCCAGCACATTGATGAATTGGATCAAAGTGGGCAGTTTGGCATCGATGTGCAATCGAATGATTGGTGACACACTTGTATTCGTGATTCCACGAGGCACTCATACAATGTCATCCAAGATGAATCACGGCAGTCAAGGTCGTGGCCGGTCTTATCTCAAACGTCATTTGGGAATGATGCAAGGAGCCTCAGCTGATGCCGCAAACGACCACAATGAGACCGAGAATGTTGAGAAGGAGAATAAGAACGAGACGCCTGCCGTGCAATTGAACAAAGATATGCTCGGAGCTTTCTTTGGATCTTGGACCTGGCAATGACAGTGTCTACTGTAGCTCTTCCGTAGCACCTATCTCAAGGAGACTACTATTCTCTCGAGAAATGTTGGAACTCCAGTACGGCTCTTGTACAAACAACAGCATGCGTGCTTGACTGGCGAAGTTATGTTTGGTTATTGACCCCCAAGAGCGTCCCTTACCAGCCCTAGGGCGAGGCCCCGGAGGAGGAGAAACAGTCGCTCCGGGGCCCTTTCATTTTGTCCGGGCCTCCCAGGCTCGCGGGTGAGTCTTGGCATCATCGTGGGAATGACTCTTTGCCTCTTTTCGCCGATATTGTTTGACCTTAATTAATTGCGATCAAGGCCTTGCCAACATCTGCTTTGCTCACTTATGAATTTAGTACAGGGACGAGATTATGGAGGAAATCAAGCAGACCTTTGCACAATGCAAGCGGGAAAATCGAGCAGCATTGGTCACCTATGTGACCGCGGGATACCCAACCGCCGATGAGACTGTGGACATACTTCTGGGAATGGAGGCAGGTGGCGCTGGTACTTACCATTACCCTTGCTTATCATACATTCCTTGACATTCTTACAGATCTCATCGAGCTCGGCTTGCCCTTCACAGATCCTATAGCAGACGGCCCAACAATTCAGAAGTCGAATACGCAGGCATTGAAGAATGGTATAACCGTGGAGTCGACATTAGAGACAGTGAGAAAGGCAAGGCGAAGAGGCCTTAAGGCACCGGTACTTTTCATGGGGTACTACAATCCTCTGCTGAGCTACGGAGAAGAGCGAATACTGCAGGACGCAAAAGAGGCAGGTGTCAATGGCTTCATTGTTGTCGATCTGCCCCCTGAAGAGGCTGTCAGGTTTAGAAACTTTTGTACCAAAGGCGGGTAAGCTGGTGCTTGGTCTATTCATGCTGGCAAAGCTCCTACTGATGTGGTGACTCACAGCCTTTCTTACATACCCCTCATCGCGCCAGCAACATCCGAAGACCGGATGAAGCTCTTGTGCAAGATCGCAGATTCATTCATATACGTCGTATCACGAATGGGTGTGACAGGGGCGACGGGTAAACTAAGCTCAGGAATTTCGGAACTTGTCGATCGAGTACATACATATTCGAACGGCGTACCAGCAGCTGTAGGGTTTGGTGTCAGCACAAGACAACACTTCCTCGATGTAGGTACCGCTGCCGAGGGTGTGGTCATTGGGAGTCAAATTGTCACAACATTAGCAAATGCACCTGCTGGTCAAGGCGCTCAGAAAGTGGAGGAGTACTGTTCTGAAATTACTGGGAGAAAGGTCGGGAAGCATAATGTAACAAAGGGGGTACAGGAGACGATGGAAAAGGAAAAACCATACACCAACGGCTACACCAATGGGGATCAGAAAATGGAAAATGGTCATGGAGACAATGCGGACCCAGTCCATGTAGACGAAGTCGTTAAACCGGGGCAAAATGGTAGTGGACCTGGGCTAGTCACCCAACTTGAAGCTCTAAATACGGACGGAGGTGAATATGCCGCTGTCCCAGCACGCTTTGGGGAATTTGGGGGGCAGTACGTTCCCGAATCACTGATGGACTGTCTTGCGGAGCTAGAGGCAGGTTTCAATAAAATAAGAGACGATCCCGAATTTTGGAAAGAATACCGCTCATACTACCCTTTCATGGGTCGGCCAGGGCAGCTCCACCTTGCAGAGCGATTGACAGAACACGCAGGTGGCGCGAACATCTGGCTAAAACGAGAAGATTTGAATCACACAGGAAGCCACAAGATTAACAATGCTTTAGGTCAAATACTGCTTGCGAGAAGACTAGGCAAGACTCAGATCATAGCAGAAACAGGCGCTGGCCAGCATGGCGTTGCAACAGCTACAGTGTGCGCCAAATTTGGTATGAAATGCACCATCTACATGGGCGCAGAAGACGTTCGGCGGCAAGCACTAAATGTTTTCCGAATCAAACTCCTCGGAGCGAAAGTTGTCGCTGTCGAAGCTGGTGCAATGACTCTCCGTGATGCTGTCAATGAAGCCATGCGCGCCTGGGTTGTCGACCTGTCGACAACACATTACATTATCGGCTCAGCTATCGGCCCTCACCCCTTTCCTACCATTGTACGAACGTTCCAGTCAGTCATCGGAAACGAAACTAAAGAACAAATGCAAAGACTTAAAAGCAAGCTCCCAGACGCGGTCGTTGCATGTGTCGGCGGTGGGAGCAACGCAGTTGGCATGTTCTACCCTTTCGCAGAGGACAAGAGCGTGAAGATGCTGGGTGTCGAAGCCGGCGGAGATGGCATAGACACAGATCGGCATAGCGCGACATTGACTGGAGGTACCAAGGGTGTCTTGCATGGTGTCAGAACATACGTCTTGCAAAACAAACATGGCCAGATCTCTGAAACGCACTCTGTATCCGCTGGTCTCGACTACCCTGGCGTTGGGCCTGAACTTTCATCTTGGAAGGACAATGAAAGAGCCAAGTTCATTGCTGCCACGGACGCCGAGGCCTTTGAGGGCTTTAAGCTGTTGAGTGAATTGGAAGGTATAATACCTGCACTGGAAACAGCACATGCAATTTGGGGCGCGATGAAGTTAGCGAAAGAGATGAAAAGGGGCGAAGATATTGTGATATGTTTGAGTGGCCGAGGAGACAAAGACGTCCAGAGCGTGGCAGATGAGTTACCGACAATTGGTCCCAAGATTGGATGGGATCTGAGATGTAAGAGATTTTCAAAACTCCTTAGGCTAATTTGGTGGGTGCTAATACGGTTTAGTCTGAGAGCTCTTAGGATTCCCTCGAATAGCGTTGTTCGCGATGTTGCTCGCGCATTGGCATAGTGCATCTAGACAGGTGTTGGATCACCATATAGACACAAATAGACACAGAATCATCTTGACGACTATCATGGACAAGGATTGCGATATGCACAGCCATTGACGAGCGTTATGACGATACATGACGAAGGAGTTCGGATGCGCATCGTACATCCTATATCGAAGCAGGCGCCACAATTTACCTGTACAAGGATAGTCACCTCGCTGTATCTCACTCCACCTCAATCTACCCCTTCGATGGTGGAAACTGGATTCAATTCTACACACCCAGGAAGCCGCAACATCCCTCTACTCGTAGTCAGTCTACCACTGAGCCATCCTATCATGGATCCGCGCCGCAAGCTCGTCCACCGACGTCTTCAGCGCCATTCTCACCATCTTCACAACGCTCTTACCACCACCCTTCACCGTGAGCTCCTCCGCCATTGCTTCCGCTGCCCTTTTCACGTTTTCCGCACCCCCAGCAACACTCTTCGTTGATTGCTTTGCAGCAACTCTCGCGGCTCTATCGTTTCCGGCAAAGCTATTGGACTCCCACGATTCTTTCACCAAGGCAAGCGCGACACGATCGGCATCCTTGTCTGGGGAGAAGAAGTCGTCAAGTGCATATTGTGGATCGAAATCCTGGGCTAAAGTATTAAAGATCTGATGCCTGTTAAGGGATGTTCTTTTGAGAGAGGACTCGAGGTCTCCGCTACTTGTAAGAGTCGGCGCAGACAGTGTCAAATGGGCGAGGAGTGTAATGAGGAGGATATGGCGGTACATAATGATGGTATTCGAATTGTTGTACGATATGGTACTCTTGGTTCGATCGATAAGCTTTCAAATCCCTCAGGAATCTTGACGCACTCTCTAAAAGCACTGTCCATCAATACAGGGCTTTCACTCCGTCCAGCAGCGCCCAAGAAGTCATCATTGTCTTTTGTTCCCCTGAACTATTGCCTATACATCTATGCCAAACTTCTTTGACTCGCAAAGTCGCGTACGAGCGAACTAGCAGGCCGACGGTTTCTCGCATTTGTTGGGCTTCTCTTCCTCTCTTCCTAAGTTCTACTATTGTCGATATCGCCGAACGCGCTGCGTATCAGAAGATGTCTCGTTCGGTGGCTGCGGCACTGTTTCAGAGAAAGGCGCAACAAGCGCATACCGGAGCGCACAAACGGTTTGCCTACATTGAAGCGCATAACTCGGTATCGAGTTGAATCCTATTTGCCCAAGGCTGTCAAAAGCTCAAAACATAGTATACATCCATAAGAGAATACCCACTGAACCTTCACACCCCATCGCCTCTCCCACCCCGGTAAAACATCCGGCCACCGCACCATTTTCTCCCGCACGCTCTCTTCTTCCGTCATCGCTTTACCTGCTCTCTTCGCTACTTTCCCCATCCCAGTATCCGCCATCACCTCCCACTCCCTCTCACACACCCAAATATCCAATCTCACCTCAGACTTAATCACCTCATAGTAAATCCCGCTCACTGATTGTTATCGCTTCATGGCTTGGCGTGAGAAGAGTGAAATTTTGCTATAGGAGTCTAAGTCGTTGATGTGGATAGCCGTTGGGGCGGAGAATACGAGGGATGCGAGAATGGCGAGGAGGACAATTGAGCGTACATTGGCTGGGCCGCTAATGTTGGGATGGGCGTGACGAGGGATTGTAGAGTGCTGTAGGAGTTTGGAGGAATCGGGAGGTAATTATGAATTTGTTATTTTTTGCTTGAGATATCAGAGATATGTATCTGCTTTTTATAGGATATACAACCCGTCTGAAAGCAGATGGCTTGAGGATGTACAAAGCCTAATGTCCTTTCTGTCAAAATCTCGTTCCATAAAACCTCGCGTTTTCTTTTCCTGATATCCCTGTCCGCTGTTCTTTTGCCGTACCTTCCCTACTTCGTCGTCTTTTGTTAGCGAAAATACCATATTCTTGCCATAGAAAGTCTTACCCTAGCCTCATATACGTCACTGTAACATGACTCACCCCAAGAGTATAGTAACAAATGCGACTGTGTGGAAATTTGAAGGGCTGTCGTTGACAGGTGCAGTACGTGTTGGTTCCATGCACTATGCTGATGTGAATGCATTGGTGAACATTATCTAGTCGTGTCAGTTCTAAAAGTTCGTGGGAGACCAACAAAAGGCCAACGGTATGACTAGCAAAACAAAACAGTGTTTGAAGAGATTGCTGAAACTGAGACAGATGAATTGAGCACGTACGATAGAACTTCAAATTATTGTTATCTGCTTTTGCGGCCATTGGTCTCGTAGAAGCTTTTCCAACAATTCCCAGCCAGGAGACTTGCCGTCGCCTGCTTCTTCGCTCTCTCTGTTAGCATCTAGAGTATACCAGATAATTCGCCGATAATCATCGATGTTCCGGCCAGTACTCTCCAGCAAGAGACATTCTATGCTTTTCTTTATTGGACTCTCAACTGTTACCATTTGTAGAAGCGCGAAATGATAATTGGGACTCGTTTCGTATCGTTGACAGAGCTGTTCTTGGTCCAGGCCAAACTTATCAAGGCATTCAGCGATCCATCTGTGAAGAGTTTCATCTTCATCAATAAGTGGCTGTTGTCGATCATCCACCAGATCAGCTGTAGCCTGCTCAGAGGTCAATGTCTTGGTTGGAATTGAATAGAAAGGGCCTTTGATCGTGAGAACACCGCTCTCGACTTGACCCCAAAGGTCAGGAGTGGCAATACTCATCTGCACATTGACAACCGTTGCAACCTCATGTGCGTGTGCGTGTGCGTGCTTACTATCTTCGAGTGCTTCGGTATCAATCAACCAGTCTGCACCGCCCAGATGGACGCTTGCCCAACTCCATGATGGCGCATCCACGAATGGTTCTCTGCGCATGCTGACGTCTTCGCGAAATTTATCGCTTTGCCATTTGTCCCACGCCGGTGAGTCCGGGATGGAACAAAATCTGGGCCTGGTATCTCGTGTCCATAATAGACCGTAGATCAGATCCTTTCTCCAAAGCCCCGCACAATACTCATCACCACTTGCGCGCGAAAATTCTGACGCTAGACCTGACAATGCTGGAAATACATCACTGCTGACCGTCAAGCAGCGATGCGTAAACTCGGTGACGAGTTCATACCAAGTCGAATACATGTCAAAGGATGAAGGCTCAATATTCCATGATCCAGGGGGTCGATCCATGACGGGTCTACCTTCATAGCTCGGCGGTATAGTGAAAATTGCTCTTTCGATGACTTGCATTCCCATCGTCTTTTGAGGAGTGAAGAGTTTATTTCGAGATACATCATGGCCTGATTCATCCACGGAGGCTGATGGACACTCCCAATACATTTGGTTATTTGCATAGATTAGCGTGCGCCACGATAAATGGCCCTCTTGAAGTGTCCAACCACGGCTACTCCAGTGCCAGGTCTCTGGCCAGCCAATCAGATAGCCGTCGATGCATCGAAGCTTACTTCTGGCGAGGGGAGACTCGGAATGGTAGCGATTTTCACGGAGGTAGATCTTAGGTCGGATGACATTTCTGGTCTCCGTCCTCAGGTCCCCCGAATTCAGACCATGGCATAGTGCACGACTGGACCGAATCTAAACGTTGACGCTCTGTAAGTATACCGGCATCAGCAGACTTAGATTCTGCAGCAACAAGCGTTATTCGTGCTTGTTGGTAGATTTGCGACATAGAAGAAGCTTCAACGGCCCAGTCTTCCTTGGAGTCTTGCATAATACAAAGGGCGTCGACCCACAAATAGCGTATGTCTAGTGCTCTTGTAATGATGATAGCGTCTCGGATAGTTGCTGGAAACCATGATAAGGGTATACATTCACGAAACTGATCCAGGGTCTTTTGGGTCAGCGTGAAAGAGGTAGACCCTCCCCAACAATAGCTGAGAGCAGCCCAACAGCCGGACATCCCTTCAGTAATAACTACACGCGGGTTTTTAGAGCCGTCTGGAGGGCCCACGTCGATGACTCTAGTCGGTAGATTGTGCTGGCCTTCGACAAGTCGTTCGCAATTGCTATGCTCTGACAGGCACGTATGCATCCAGTCTTTCGCGACTGATAAGCAGTTCTCAGAGCCTGGGTCTGGAGATATTGGCGATGCGAGCAGACTACGGCCAGCACCGGGGTCCCTTTGGTCTGGAGAAGCCTGTTGGACGTAGTTCTAAAGTGGCTCAAAGACGACCCTTACCTCTCGGGCAGAATGCTTCAAATCCACTTCTACGTTCTGCCACATATGGATCACAATTATGGCACTCGACCTCGAAAACAAACGCTGCACCCTCCGGTCTGCAGGTAATATATACCTGACTTTCAGGGCGTTCGTTCACCGATGCCACTTGTTCAGGATCCACCAATGCGTAGTCTTTGCCATCAACCCAAATCCGCCAGATGAACCCGCATAAGGGACATCCTTGATTTGAAGACTCGCACAAGGCCGAAAGGCTACTGTGATGTTTGAATGAGTCTGGTAATATATATTCATGGTAGACTTCATCGCCCAAGACGCGCTGACTCATGCCAGTGCGTCTTGGTGACGACTCAGAGGCGTTTAGTAGCATTTCCCGGACATCAAACCTCTGGCATATTGTGCACAGTGACATATCTTGCAGTCCAGACTTGGCAAGAAGTATCCCGCTGATGTGAAGGGAAAGGCGAGATTGTGACGAGCCGAAAGCGGCAGGGTTTACACCTGCCGAGGTACACGGCGACTTACTCTTGTGACAGAAGCAACTTCATCCTGCGATGGAAGACAATCAATCCTGCTTGAGCAGTGGCTCACCTCCTCTTTCGCCTGAGAACTGTATCTGCCTCTGTTTTCCTAGCCCTTGTCATCCCATTCCTCCATGAGTCCTCCGTCTTTTAGGCACGTTGACCGCGCCTATTCTTCTTTGTCCTTCAATTTTCGACCTCAAACATGATAGGTAAATACTGCCTTTTGCGTTCACTTAGGTACTTTGTCGCTTATATATTATGTTAGATCATGTCCTGGGCCGGCCTTCGGTCCAGTTTCGCAAGATTCAGGTCTTTGCTGTAGTATCATTTTGGTCTTTCTACTTGCTTCGGTGATTAAAGACCAACGAGGATTAAGACCATGTGCTGATACTTCACAGTGGTAACCACCACGGTCCTCCCTTCCTCCGCAATATCTCCCTTCGCCTTTCCAAACGCCTCACTGGGTGGCAGACTGTAGTCATCACCCTCCTCTACCTCTACATATGCCGCAACCTCGCCAAAATATTCGGTCTTGAAAGTCCTGAACCCCTTGCAAACCTATACAGCAGGGCGTACTTCCGAGCGACATGGATAACTACGGCATTAGATGCCGGGTTCTGGACAGCAATGAAGATACGGAGGAAATGGCTGAGGGACCTGGCTTCAATAGTCTTCACTGCACACTACCTAATCGCTGCAGAGCAGGCAGACGAAAAACTCCGAAAGGTGCGGGGAACGCTCACCGTGGAACATCTTAGAGTTTCTTGGAACAAAACCACAACACCATACCTCTCGGTCATTACTCGACTGATGAGGCCGAAGCTGTGTCGGTACCCACCCCGAGCTATACGCATCCCGAGACCAAACGAATCATCATACAAGGAGCCTGTAAATGCCTGGTTGTACTTCGATGGTCCTCTGTCGGCTCTGAAGAATCATACTAAGATTATCTTGGATTTTCCTGGAGGGGGTTATGTGGCTATGACACCAAGACACCATGATGACAAGCTGCTGGCGTGGGCTGGACGGACTGGACTTCCAGTGCTGAGTCTAGACTACAGGAAGGCACCGGAGTATCCATATCCGTACGCGTTGAACGAATGTTACGACGTGTATCATACCATAATTGTCACCCAAGGACGCTGCATTGGCCTGGCGGGACGAATGCCGCCGCGCATCATACTTACTGGAGATAGCGCTGGGGGCAACTTTGCGACTGGTGTAGTCCTAATGATATTGCAGTCCGCTGGGAGCGATCCTCAACGACGGCAGGGGCAAGAGTCGTTGCCAGTACCCGAAGGCCTACTGCTCATTTACCCGAGCTTGGATATGAACATTGGAAATTGGATGACAGATGACCAGATGGCCCTAATTCAGGATCTCCGTACGCGGAACAGAAATCGAAATGTGCTTCGAAGAAAGAGTGACGACTACTACAGGTTGACCCCTGATACCCCGCACCCTTCAGATGATGAATTGGAGGATAAATTCTCTATGGCCCAGCGTGCACAAGAAGACGCCGACTCTGCGAGCGCAGAACAGCCGCTTAGAAGTCCAACAGATCAGGAAGCAAAATCAACGGTAGCTCATCATACGGCATCACTGGCGACCTCGAAGCCTAAACAACTCAAGACTCGCCTTGCTGTGTCTTCTATGATATCCTATTTCAATGACCGAATCCTTACCCCAGAAATGATGCGTGCCATGATCATTCTCTATGTGGGTCCACATAATCGACCAGATTTCAGCACTGATTACCTACTGTCGCCACTGCTTGCACCTGAGGCGCTGCTGGCCCATTTCCCAAAAACGTTCTTCATGACTGGTGAACGAGATCCCCTTGTGGACGACACGGTAATCTTCGCTGCTCGCTTACGACAGGCGAAGCAGAACCTTTTCGTTCAAAGAAAAGAACTAAGCCTTCTTAAAACCAATGCTGAATTCGACGAAAGAGATCATGTTGAAGTGACGCTTATTCCAGGCATCTCACACGGCTTCCTGCAATTTGTTGGTATATTTCCAGAAGCTTGGAAACATATCTTCCGTTGCACGCGCTGGATCGAGGAAGTCTTCGAGGCGTCTGAATTGCCCGACAGTCCATACATGACACGGGCAAACTCAACTTCGCGGCAGCCAAGAGGTGATGCAAAGCATCAGCGTCATCATCATCGCGCACCGACAGAAAGCTCCGGTGACGAGGATAATCCATTAATGATGAGCTCCGTGACATCGAACGGCCAACCCTCTCGGCCTTCAAGAAGGGGCAGAGGAAAGAGAGTCCGGCATCAAGCTGATGGTAGGATTCGATCCATGGTCAGCCTTGCCAGCGAGGATGACCTGATGGGACGAAGGATGAGAAGCTTGGCTGGAGGTTTGATGGGCATGACCGCGGATGGTACCGCGACGCCTTGATCCAATTGTCACCCATAGCGGCATGTACAACCAAGAATTGGAACTAAGGGCTTTGGGAATGATATTAGGATTATCTCAAGTAGAAGATCCTGGGGACGGCATATAGGTATGAACCTTCTGTAGAGAGCTGTACATAGATTCAATGATACCCCATCACCTGGGCCCTCGTGCCCCGCCTGCATTAAGCCACTTGAGACCTATTGCACACTCCAAGCGCCTATTCACTGCCCCAGCTTTCTGGTTGCCAAGCTCTCTGTTTTCTCGTCAAAACACGCGGAATGGGCGATACTTACACGCAAACGTACTCCCAAATGTAAATATACCATCCCATTACTACCTAATTACACTAAAAGACCATTCAAACCCCGCAAAACAACACAACCTCAACCATGAGCAGCCCCTCCAACATCTCCAGCCCCACACATCACTAGTCCACGAAAAAGCAGACACCAAGCTCCCTTTTCCCATGACCGTGAGGAGAGTGAGTCAGTGGTAGAGGTCTGAATGTTTTTGGAAGCTGTGAGGATGGAGTCGGGTAGGTTTTTGCAGTGAGATTGGATGGGAGATGGGAGAATCGGCTTTCCAGTTCTGGTCCTCTAAGGTACTCATTAAGGCTAATATTCCGGATCCAACATCAAGCATTGACGTTGGGCAACCAAGATCGGTGCACCAAGATCTAAGCAAAGATATTTTGGTCCTCTATTCAATAAGTCTGGGGAAAACATTCAGGATCTAACCTCAATGATTGATACTGGTGCACCAAAGCTAAGCATCGATTTTTTGGTCCTCTATCTGATAAGCATGATAATATTTTGGATATAATACCAATGATTGACACTGGTGCACCAAGATCTGTGCAAAGATGTTTTGGTCCTCTATTCAATAAGTCTGGGGGAAATATTCAGGATCTAACATCAATGATTGACACTGGTGCACCAAGAGCTAGGCGTAGATTTTTTTTGTCCTTTGTTCAATAAGTCGGGAAATATTTCGGATCTAACATCAAGGATGAAAACTGGTTCATCAGAAACCTAAAGCTTCAAGATCTTGGTCCTCTTCTCAATGGGTAAGTCTAGTACTAAGGTACAGAAAAGTTTCAAGCATTCGAGATCTTGGTCCTCTTCCCAATAAGTCTAGAGATTTGGGATCTAAATTTAATGATTGATACCATAATATGGTGCACCAAGAATGCTACACTGGTGCACCAGATCTAAGCGTCGAGATCTTGGTTCTCCACCCTATACCTTGGGTCTAACATTTCGAATCTCATTCTAATGATTGATGATGCCACGCTCTGGTGCACCCAAGATCTAAGCATCGATATCTTGGTCCTCTACATAGCAAATCTAAAAGTTCCGGATCTAACTTCGATGATCAATGCCAGGCTGGCTGCCAGGCTGGCTCGGCTGGTGTACCAAGAATTCAAGCATCGAGATCTTGGTCCTCTACCTGATAAGTCTAATACCTCGGCGAGCTCGGATCTAACATCGATGATTGAAAGCTGGTGCACCAGAAAGCTAAAGCGTCGAGATCTTGGTCCTCTTTTCAATAGGTTAGTTTAGTGTTACAGATCTGACTTTAATGATAGATGCCTCGCTGGTACATCAAATTGGTGCACCAAATCTAAGATCTTGATCCTACGCCTAAGCAGCTTAATATTTCGGATCTAACCTCAATGATGCCACACTCTGGTGCACCAAAATTCTAAGCATTGGGACCTTGATCCTCTACCTGATAAGTCTTACAGTTCGGAGGAGGTTGTGAGGTGGGTGGTGCATGTGAGCAAATTTGCAAATTTAACGATCTGGGTAGACATCGTATAATTCAATACTCCGCATTGCTTGATATGGAATGTAACTTGTTGTTACAAGTTGTATAGCACCGTTGGAAGACGTATTTGCATCCCCATCGAACTTTCATTCCAGACTAGCTAGCGCTGCTCATTCCATACACATACCTCCGCTCACGTACTGACGTATATCACAAGCCAAACGACAAATTTATCAACAGCCAAATGTTTTATATTATCCGACATACATCTATCCACCCACATACCTATATGCATAAATTACAAATCAGACGATAAACAGACACAATACTCAAACGAGCATTTTCTCTCCAAGAATCTCAAATAGCTCTCCTCTATAACGGCACCAGCCCATTACCGCTACCACAGAGCCATTCGTAGCCATCAGTCCCCCCATCACCAGGATCACCAAGACAAAGCCAATTCTCACAGGTATTCGGATATACTTTGTCTATCGAAATGCAATTACATGCGCAATCGCCTGGTCCGGTGCATCTATTTCTCAATTTCAGCGGATAAAGTATAGGGTATGAGGGTATAAGTGGTACTCACGAGTCGTAGCACTTCACGACAGTTGGAGTAGCAGTGGGAAGTGCAGTAGTCGTTGTTGAAGGTGGTGGTGGTGCAGGAGGAGCAGTAGAGGGGACGGTGCATGGTACAGTGCCGTTCAAGTTCAACGGATAGGTCTGTGTACCCAATCCGCTCTTGAATTCGAGACCGAGGACTGTACCAGCTATTGTATTACGAAGTCAGCACTTGTACGTTGTTGTAATTATCGTGTGGGTGGCACATACTGTTGCTGTCGAGCTTTTTCCAACTGATACCTGTGCCACCAGTCCCGCTACTGATTACTCCACCCTCGTCGCTAACGCCCCAATTTGCGATATCGTCTGCGGGATCTACCACGAATGCTGTAAACCAGACTGTCCACTGTGAACTTGCCTGATCAGCGACTGGAATGTCGATCGCGATCGACGCAGCATCGGCAGGCGCAGATACTTCGGCTTCGAGAGAATATGTGGCGGTACCAGCGCTGCATGATGGGATCGAGGCTGCGGTGATGGTGATCGCAGGAGCTGTGATAGGCGTAGTTTGAGCCGTCGTCGCTGTAGAAACCGACAATATGCCTTGAGCGCTGGACGCTGGCGTTGATGCACTCGAGGGAGTTGGCTGAATCGTAGAACTTCCATCTGGTTGAGAAACACTCGCCGTGGTCGCTGGACCGCTCGAAGTGGCTGGTATACTACAAACGGCGTCTCGCGCATCAAGTCCTCTCTTAGGATTGGCGGCAGGGTTATAAGCACACATACCATCCCTAGCGCCATTGTAGGCTACAAGAATATGTTGAGGGACGGTATATTGCACGTCAGAACGTGGAACAGAAGAGCCTGGATCCAGAACGGAAGGTCTCCGCTCATATGCTCGCTGAATAAGGTATTTCTTGACGTTCATGGCCACTTGTCCCGGGACATTCAGCTGACCTTGGAGCTCAGGTAATTGCAAGAAATATGCAGCAAGACCAGCGACAGCCGGCGCAGCGAAAGAAGTCCCACTATCAATTCTGGAGCCGTGCGGATCGGTCGAGGAAGCGCATGTAACATTATATGCTTGGGCATATATGTCGATGCTTCCTGGCCCACCATTCTGTGGTCTTGTCGCTTCCCACAAATACCCGTTATTGTAGGTCCCTCCCACGGTGATAAGTGGGCTATTGGGTCCCCCAAGCCTGGTTGGAACAAAGTTCCCAAGCTCGCCATACAGGAGGCCATCATTGCCAGCTGCAACAACGGTCACTACATCAGCCGCCCAGGCCGAATTAAGGATGCTAGTGAATAAAGGGTCAAAAATGGCCTGTTTCTCTGGACTGTTCGCCTCTTGGCCTACATTTGTCAGATAGCTGTTGTTAGACTTGAGTGCCACTAAATGAGGTGTTCGTTAGCTTACCTTGCGAGTAGTTGATGACGGCCCTTTGATTGTTGGCCTGAGCATCATTGATGGCCCACGTCCATGCATCCAAGATAGCAGCAGGCATAGCCCTGGCACTATCTTTATACTTGACAGGAATCAGTGTTGCTTTTCGAGCCACTATCGTACAAAGAAGTCAGCATTAGTTGTTCAGCAGCAGCCCAGGGTCGTTTGACAAATCTCATATAGAAAAGCGAGTAAGACTACGTCAAATACGTTGCTGCACGCAACAAATGTTCGGCGGCGCCCATCAGTCACCCAATCGTGCTGCGTGCTTTGTAGCTCCAGAGGCTTATATGCTTGCCTTGTTGGGAAATAACGTATGAAATCAAATGGGAGACCTTGTGATCTGGAAAAAGGTAGATCGGGGATATACGAACCTCCGTAAAGATTCCCGGCGGCGACTGATGCAACGCAAGTTCCGTGTGGCGTGGTCGCGGGCTCTGCCAAAATCTGCTGAGCCGGATCGGTTGGACGGTTCAACCGCATCAAATTTCTATCGACGACATGGTACCTATCTATGAGAATATCCTAAGCCAGCCGATCAGCATAATTTGTGACGCTGGTCACAATTTGAGAGCCTACCAAGGTGTCTTTGAAGAAGCCATTATCAATGACATAAATACTACTTCCCTGCCCCAGACTTGTGTCGAAGGTATAGTCTGCCATTGGGGGCGGGTACTGAGGAGAGTGACCGTTTACTCCAATATTATCAGCTTGAGATTGGGAGATCAGTTTGAGGTCATCGGCACTGTTTGGGAGACTTGAGATTTGGGCGCGAGGAACATTTTGGTGGGTTCGCACCACACCCATGTTGGTATCATCGTCGAGAGGCTCATTGACCACAACAGCATTGACTATTGGGTTCTTCTGTGTTCTGGCCGCGTCTTCTTCGGTCAGGTTCGTGACGTATCCTTGGAAGGAGACATGAGGGTATGCTATTTCCGTTCCCTGGCCACCATCAAGAGACTGGGTAAGGAGTTTGAAGGCGCTCATGGAAGTCCCTTGATTGGTTAGTATCAGAAACTCATTGGATGTAGCACTCGAGGTTGAGGTTGACTGCGTCGTTGAGACCGTGGAAGGTGCTGTCGATGTTGGTATCTTCGTGGGTTGTTCATCTCCTGGTTTGAGGTTTTTGATAGCCGTGATAGCTTGCAAGAGAAGCTTGGGACCCACTTGATCGAGTGCAATGGCAGACGAAATCAGCGCAAGTGTCGGATGTTTCGCGGCCTTCTTGATCAGCATGGCTGCCAGATCCTGAAGCCAGTCTTGGGCGAGATTCATGAAATTTTCCAAAGGGTCGACTGCAGCTTGCAAAACCTTGGCGGATCCAAGATCTATGGTACCCATATCAATCATCTCGATCTCTTCAGCCAGGGCGCTCGCGGCTGATAACGTTAGTCAGTGATCCTTCATGAACCTTGATATACTCACCGGAAAATGCACTGAAAATGCCATCCTCAAGGCCAGTGGCTGCCGCATCCGAGACAGCCCCTTCCGCCGCTGCTCCAAGACTCTGGGCGAGAGACGACGCTGCAGTGTAACTCACCCCTGCCTGCGTTGCAAGAGGAAGAGCGGCGAGGATAGCATCTGTTCCAGATGTTGATGAGAGGGCGCTGCTGGGTATTGGAATGCTTGCAACGGTAGTGAACCCAGCTATCGTGATACCTGCGCCGCCAATTGGTAGGTTACTGCTACCAGAAGCTGAGCTGCCATGCTGTGTAGCTGTTTTAGTAGCGGACTTTGCAGACGCCGTGCCTGTCGCAGTACTACGGCCGGCTTTAGCGACACTGTTGATGCTAGCGCTCCCAGTATTAGAGTCTGACGCTGTGGGATTGCCAGAAGAAGCTACTGTGTTTGTATTAGACGCCATAGAGTTAGAGTTTCTGGTCGTAGTACTGAGGGCACCACTTTGGCTTCCAGGCTGGCTTCCCAGGACAGAACCAGTCTGGGACGGATTGGTGGGAATGGATGATTGGAAGCTTGCTCCTGTCACGACTGATTGGGAAATAAAAGAAGAACCCTCCAATGTGAAGGACTGAGGGGCGGAGGCGCCGTGATGATTTTGGCTCTCGCTCATCGCAGAGCTGGCAGAGCTACCGACGTTTCTACTTGGAATAGAAGTTGCACTGCTACCTAGCGAATATGGAAGGGTGGATTTGGTGAGGCTCACGCCTGCAGAACCTGTGCTCGTAGCTTTGGAGGCACTTACGCCTGTAGTAGAAATGCCAGCTCTGCTCTTTGATTTTGGGGATCCAGTCTCTGGCAACCCATCGCTGTAAAGCGTGCCGCTGACAAAGTTGCTTGTAGGCGTGATTGTCGGTCCTAGTGCAATTGTGGGGCACACTTGGGTTGATCCAGGGAATGTTGGAGCGCAAGGCACAGTCAAAGCTGTAGGCTCAAGGACCATTGGCGCATCTATGCCGTAGAGTATGGGGTTCCAGTGGCCCCGCATGTTGGTAAGGTTGAAAAGTTGGCCGTTGGAATAGTACTGGCCCCCATAGCCAGGCTCCTGGGGCCGGAGTATACACTTGTTTGCAATAGATGCCAAGGCCGCCTGACATACTGCTGCATCCACGGGTCCACGGTTGTTCTCGGCGCCAGCGAACAAGACATAACCCTGGAAAGTCGCATTCCCAACTTGTTGGGGAGCAATAGTCGCAAGAGCGGAGCAAACGCTAGAGGCTGCACTGGTCACAATGTACGCAACATCGGTGGCTCTTGGTCCATTTGGAGGCGGCTCGCGGGTGATGGCATCGCATTGGAGGGTTGGGGCTGCAGAACCGCTAGAAAGCAGTGTTTGAGTCGAGTGGTCCGACGAGGCCGAAGGATGAGATGCTGAAGAGGGTGAGTCTGAAGACGTTAGGGCAATTACCTTGCCGACAAGGACCAACACAGATAAGAAAGGTAATATGAAGTACATGATTTAGGAAACAAAAGAATGTGGATTACGAAAATGAAAATATGCAGCCCAAACGATAGGTAGTCAAGGAGTGATCGTAACAGCGAAAGAAGAGATGCGAGTCAAAGACCCGGGGAGGGTGAGTTGGGCATCTTCCTTATATCTTCTTTGCCAAATTAAACACTGGAAGTTGAGGCTCGATGGAGCTTATTCAGAGGTATTTCGGGAGCGAAACATAAGGCATGAAGCAAATCTGAGCGCACGAGCGTGTTGCTGTTCCTGACTGGCTTCCATCTAGAAGGAGCGAGCGGCGAACTAGGGCTTACGACCTGTCATGTAGCTTACGATGGCGTGGGGAGAGTCTTGGTCATATCCAAGGATTGGAAACGAGCCGTGGATTCGCATTTTTGGAAGAAGCGGTCCTCGACGTCTTGACGAGGTGTTACTTATATTGGGGCACTCAAGGTAGCTCTCGACTTGTTAGTATGCTCCGTTTCGTCAAACTCAAACGAAGGCCTTCTCGAAGACTTCTTCGCAATATGGTGAATCCCCAATATTCGAACGTCTGATTTACTGTTATGACACATAATTTGTCGACGAAATCCAGTATTATTACCAATACCGTGCTTGCTGGCACAGCGATTCTCGTATTATCATCGACTGTGCCACTCTCAGGATAGATCCCTGCTTATCTAGACTGATATACTACGGACGTTTGACAGTCTTAGCTCATTTGTGCCACTGGCTATTTGAGAGATTGGCATATTTGTCGTATCTGTTAATCATATCCGACAGAGCCATGCCGTACTCTGAAACATGTAAGTATGATGTAGTTAACTGTTGTTGCTCAGACGCTGCTTTTCTCGGGAGCTTGGTATTCTTCGTCAGTGCCACTTCGAGGGCGAATATCTAATTATCAAGACCGGGAGAGACAGAGGTCTGACAGTCTTAGCCCATAAGAGCCCCTCGCTAGCCGAATGAGAATTAAAGTCAATTTGTTTATATTGATTGGAAAGGCCATCTCGTCTTCCGAAACATGTGACTAAAGTAAGCGTTGTTTGTAAGCCGGTCCTTCATCATGACATTCAGAAGTCGTTGGGGAAGCAAATATGACATGACGATTATGACAAAGGACAACTAAGACTTTGCGCGACATGATTGGACTTTGTTCTGGTCTATGACGGTGGAAAATATTGAAGGATGGATTGGATGGAGTCAGAAGGAAGAGACGCGCTCTCCGCTCCCGGGATCGTAATGGAAAGAGGGTTCACTAAGAATTGGTAGTCTCCACAAGCTGACGTTATGATGACTTCGGGACGAGTGTATAACACCTGTAGCTATTGGTGAAATTGTCCGCCTCAGCTATTACTACAACTCTCTAGTAAAAGCGTTTCGTCTAATAATGTAAGGTACCTTAGCTGTCATCATTGCCGCGAGCAGGAATAATGCCTTAGTCATCGGCTTCCTAAGACGGCCGCTAGGACCGAGCTAGGCTCATTGGGGTAGACCAATCATCCATCCTCCGAGTCATCTCTATAATTACAGAGACTTTGCTCTGTTCCACTCCAGCCATGGAGTGGTCTATTCTATGAACTACTGGTGCTCCAAGACCATCAATTCCACTAAAGCCCATCAATTACTTCATGTAAACCCCGATTTCGTGAAGAAGTCGAAAGCGGCAAGACTCTAAAATAATTCTAGGGGTGGCTACCCCGAAAGTCGACGGAACGTTAAGAGTATCATCATATCTCAGCCATCATCTCAATCGCGTATCCCGCATGTACACCATGTGTTTCAAGTACGTACTCGCTCGACTGAGATGTTTCTCAGCGCTTTAGCCTTCAGAAGTTCAGATACCCTGTCCTGTTCTTAGTTAGCCTGTCTTGTTTGTAGTCTATGCTAGCCCATCCTGGCTTAGCTTATCCGGCACCAAGCAGGCTTCGTCTGTATTACAGTATGACATGGCATAGTTGACCACAGGCGACTGTGCCACGAGTTTCGATTGCTTTCGACGACTAGATCAAGTTCTATTTACGTTTGAGACTTCTATCCTCGCATCAAGCTACGAGAAATCCGGGAGGCGATGACAAAAGAAAAGTCTCGGCTTTTATAGAGGAGCTTCAGAGTAAATCCATTTCGAAAGTTCTACGTCGAAAGGAAAATTTCTGTGGGATTGATACAGATTGCCAGTCAGGTCAATATGGTTCGGTCTTCTATCTTGTATTTGGTCGTGTATGAGATATGTTTTTTAAGGATTTCACAGCACTGTTGAACCACAACTTTGGATCCATGTCACTTTTGTGTTGCCCTTTCACTCCAGCCACCAGACTTTCTTGGTTATCCACTTCTACATGCTCACATATATATAGATTTCCAACTTCATCACAAGTGAGAAGTCCCTGCACCAAATTGCTCAGGTTCGAGCTATCGACTCACCAAGAAGGCACGCCATAAATGCCCATGCTCTCAACCACGCAATAAAGCATTTGCAAAGCTTGGAGGTCGTTCATCAAAGCATCGTCCCTCGTGCACCCCTTCAACATCGGAACCCTCGCATCGTTCAGCGCAACTAGTGTCCCAGCACGAGCGGCCCAATCATTGATTCCACCACTCCTTTTGATGTCTGCAACATAAGAACTCGTAACCGGACACACACGCCTGAAATTCATGCCAGGCTCCGCATGATCGTTCGGATCCAACCACCTCCTCATCAAACCCTCCACCAGCTTTGTCGACGGCATCGACTTCGATCCCGGTGAATACAAAGCTTTCTCAAAATCCTCATCTAGGAAGTGAACTTTGGTCTTCTTTGTCAGCTCCTCCGTGGTTCTCGGTAGATGACTCTGCGATGACCCATGGCGATGCGTACACGTCCTAGCGAATGTCTCATACTCTGTTTGTTCTGAATGGCCCTGATATGAGCGAAGGCTTCGTTTGAAGTAGAATTTTTTGACTACTCTCCTGAGTTTGTGAACAAAGCCACTGCTTTTGCTCGTACGCGAGCGAATCTGGAGTTTATTGTCGGTCATTGCTTGGAAGATGGTATCTGGTGAAGTTCCGCGTTGGTGCATTGTGTTTGTGCAGTTCTATATATATATATATATATTCTGGGATCGAGCTGAGACGTGAGTGTGACTTGTGCTGTTTGGCTTCGGTGCGGAAAAGAAGACTAGAGGAGAACAGAGCAGGTACGGAGATTTGTGATCTTATAGCTTGAAGTAAAGGAATGGCCACTGAAGTCATTGTGCGGTCTCATTGTAGACAGAAGGATATCAAGGGTATTATTCAATGGAGAACAATACCTTTGTGATACTGGCGCTAGCTCGAAATGAAAGCACGACTCGAGGCCGGATCCTGCGGACCGTTGTCTTAGCATAGAATAGATAAGTCTTACAAGCTTGATGCTTGACAGGCGTGGAAGTCATGATAATAGGTATGTTGCCCTTCAAAGACCTTGCACATATGATGCTTGATCATAATGAGTCCATTGCAGAACTGAACTATGATCCAGTGTTATTGACGTACAGATGCAAGCAGCAGAGCCAACGCAATTTGATTCCCGTTTATCTGACTAACTTCTCGATCATAAAGAGTCTACATACCCAAAGAGAACGTCAGTCAGTTATGCTTGGATTGCTGAGATATCAGCGCATCGGCTGCTCTAGATTTCATATCGATTCTGCTCACCGAAATCAATCTACAGTCTTTATCGTTACCATTCTCTCATGACACACCAAACCACCACAAACCAAAACCCCTCACCAACGAACCCACTCCGTAACCTCCCAAGGGGCCCACCCATACACCTCCAAACCCTCAACAATTGCATACAGCACATTGAGAGCTCGCAAATCATATTTCCCAGCCTCATCCGTGCTACTTGCCTCCCGCATCGCCATCCTCTCATCATCAAGTCCTTTCAGGGCTGCCACGCGCGTCACCCAATCATTGACGCCATCATTCAGATATTCTCCCTGCTTGATAAGCGAGAGATGTTTAGAAGTGACAGGACAGGCATCCTCAAAATCCTGTCCTGGCACAGCGTCGTCATTTGGGTCGATCCAGCGCTTCATTAGGGTCTTCAGTTGCTGCTCTATTGGTGGCAATGACTTCACTAGTAACGAAGCTGAAACTCGTACTGCCTTCCTGGACTCCAGCGACGTTGACAACTCGGACTTTTGCTCTAGTTCAACGACACTTCGATGCTGATTCTGCTCATTGAAGCCATGCTGATGAGTACACTCTCTAGAGAAGTTAGCCAACTCTGCAGCTTCGTCGTAGCCTTTGGCGCCCTTGGGCTTTCTGTGAAAACGATATTTTATTGATTGCTTCAGGTGGATGATAAGGATGCGGAGGTCCTCGCGGGTAGTCTGGAGACCGTGCTCGCGGTCGATTTGGGCTTGCTTGCGTGACATGTGGGTGGTGGGATAGGATGCAAAGGGGGTTAGTAGAGCTGATGAGTTGTATTTAGGGTACTTGGGCTCTGGTTTGAACAACTGGCGATGGGTGGGAGGAGGAGGAGGAGGAGGGAAAAAGAGTAAGAT
>JASZXT010000233.1:0-36694 GCA_035521555.1 Lecanoromycetidae sp. Uapishka_2
CTTTTGGAGATGAGGTTGGGTGGGCGTATGGTATACGCAAGAGCGGAGATAGTCGAAAGCGGATTATGAAAATGTTCGTAACATGAAGAGCTGGCTTTTGAGCCATTGGAGCCCAAGCTACCTTAAGATCACCACAGCTACATTACCCTTTTAGCCATGAGTCCATGTGTCCCTAGCTTTGCTCCCTCTGATCGAGATCAGATATCTTCCCGTGCATTCCCCTCAACATGCGTGAAAGTAGATCACGGAATGTAGCCGCAACGGCAGTAGCCTGCTCTTCAGGTATCCTTGACTTCCAATACGTCAAAACGACCGAAGCTTCGTGCATGCGCTCAGCAATGCCCACAACAATATCATACTATCACATCGTCAGCAGGGTTCCAAAAGAAAAAGGACTTCGGGCCACTCACATCAAAAGGATCATACGCCTCGACAGACTCAAACGCAATACTTGCCTTACTCCCTGCATCACCTCCAACAGCATACTTCCTAAAATTGATCAACGTATTGAACAGTCTCGGTGCATCCAGCTCCTCTATCTCCGGCAGTGAAAAGTCTTGATAGCGCACACTGCGAATGGAATCCGCATGTATGGCTTCCAGCGCATCAAGGGTTGTCATGGAGGCGTTCAGATCTATTCGGCAGCAAAGAAGGTTGAAATAGGGTCCGATGGCTTGCGATATCCCTTTTAAAGGGATATCCCGTCCTGAAACCAGATAGCCAAAACATATGTCGTTCGTTTTGGTGTAGAGACGAAGCACAAGTGACCAGACTGTCTGGAATAGGGTGGAGAGGGTGATGCCATGTTTCCTACAAAAAGGGTGCAATTCGGATTGGAGGTCTGAGAGGTTCACATCTACCGAGCTAGAGGATACGAATGGCTGTGTTGGATTAGATGGATAATTGCAAGGTGTAGCGTCTTTTAGGTAATTTTGCCAATACTCGATCGAGTCTCCACGTCGAGCTGTCTGGATGTGACGGACTAGCTCCTTGTAGGGAAGCGTTTCTTGGGACGGAGTCCACGAGCCATCGTAGGCTGAAGCTAGCTCTTGCAGTAGGATTGATAGGGAGGCGCCATCCATGAGGAGATGAGACATTTCTAATTTGCAGAGGATAGTCTTGGCTGATACCTGGCAGAAAGACATTCGATGCATTGGGCGTCTGGATTGCGCTTCCGGGGGCAGAGAGTCAAATAGAGATAGGTGCCAGTCTTTGTTGATCTTGTCAAAGAGGACGATGTCGCCTTGGTATTCGTCGAGTACTATCTGAACAGCATGATGGTGAAAACTGGTTACACAAGTCCGAAGTATCGCATATCGATCCACGAGCAACTGCCATGCCATTTGTAAGCGGGCCGAGTCGACTTTTCCATCGTGTTCACTAGCTATAGCCTTCCAGGAAGCAATGACTTGATAGCATCTGGACCCTCTGTTTTGACTGGAGAACATGAGTTTCTGCATGGGAGAACAAGGGTACACATCGTCGAGCTCGAAAGAGAGCTGGGAGTTGACTCGGGTAGGCTGCCTTGAAAAGTCTTGAATGTCCGAAGGCAAGAGAGGAAAATCGTCTGTTGAGTACTGCTTTCCCATTCGCGGCAAGCTCAGAGCTGCCTGGTTGAGGGTCTCCTGACAAGATCGAATCCAATCATGAATACGAGTCTGCTGTGACATCCGACGATTGAATATGAAATCGAAGCGTAGCTGCTTCTCGTGTACACCCACAGAGATTTCGAAAAGAGATGGCCGCTGAACGTTCGTACCCTGGCGAGAAAAGCTGGGCGTCTCAAGTGGTACCAGCTTGAATAAGGCATCTTGTCGTTCTAGCTGCTGGAAGACACCTTGATAATTGAAGATGATCTCGGCAGCCGCAGGTCCAGTAGCTTTCTCACTCAAATGGCGTGAAGTAAAGTATGACCAGCCATTGCTAGGCACACTGCGCCGTTTTTCTTTCGTTCGCCGGATCACGTCGGCTAGATCCCCACTACAATCTACGTTCAGCGGGTACATTGTAGTGAACCATCCTACAGTCCTACTTAGATCCAAATCGTCCCATGGCTCGCGACCGTGACTTTCATTGAAGAGAGCAGGGCCCTCTCGGTCTGGAAAAGATCTCCCAAAAGAGTAGAAAATGGCGGCAAGGAAGATCTCAACAGGCTCGGTCCTCATCGCAATATTGCATTTGCCGAGTATTAGAGAGGATGCTTCTCGAGTCAGCACAAAGCTATCGGAAGTCGTGTCTTCATATAGATTGCTCGTGTCCCCCATGGTCCAGTAGTCAAGATTTACGGCTGGTGTGGGACAGCTGAGTGCCTGCTCACCAGACAGGTGAGTGCGGGTGTACTCGGCTTGTAAGCGACACCATGCCGGGAATGTGACTGGCTCTTGGCAAAGCTCAGCCTCTGGGGCTGAAAGTACCTCCTCGAGATCATGTAGAATGACTCTCCAAGATATGAGGTCTACCGTAAGATGGTGGATGGTGAGATAAAGCATCTGGGTGTTTCCAATGTCGATTATACCGATCCCTAGAACTGGACCTTTTTCAATGTCTACTGCACAGTCTATCTCTTCTCTGAACCTTTCGACATCACCTTGTGAACAATAGCGGAAGAAGAAACTCTCGGAGGACGTGTGCGTGATGCGTTGGACCCAACGGCCGGTCTCTTTTCTTGAGAACCTCGATCGAAGCATTGGGTGTGAGTCTACAGCCTTGGTCACCGCGCTCTGAATTGAGTCTAACGAGACTACCCTTGAGAGCTGCAATAGGAAACTTTGTTGAAACGCGTTGTTCCCAATTGGCATAAGCTCGAAATGTTCGCGTTGGATCGGAGAAAGCTCAAATTCTTCCTCCAAACTCAATTCCTCCAAGGCAGGCTGGAAGTCGGAGAGATTGTCCATTGGTATGTTCTTGCAAATTTTTGCAATAGTTTTGTGCTTCAACATATCATAAGTTGTCACAGATATTTTCTGGGCACGGCACCTTCCCACAACTTGAATCGAAGTAATAGAGTCACCACCCAGGTTGAAAAATGGCGTACCAACACCTACAGCAGAGGTGGAGAGATTGAGAACATCCGCCCATACTTTTTGCACACGTCTTTCAAGGTCTGTTGACGGTTCCTGCGCTTTTTCACTAAGACTGTTGACGTATGTCACGTTCCCTGTCGACATCATTTCTGATCCAAGGCGGCGTAGCTCTCTCCGGTCTATCTTGCCTGCAGGAGTAAGGGGTACTGTCCCTACGGAGACAATCACACTAGGAATCATATGCGGGGGCAGTGACTGCTCCAATCGGGTAACGAACCTTTCTTTGACAGACATGAGAGCCGTCTCGGATATCTTGCTGGGAGTTTGTATGAATGCTGTCAAGATCGGTGATTTCGAGTCTCGCTTCAACAGGTCAACGCTGACTGTCAAGGCTTCCAGGATCGCCAGTCGTACGTGATGCTCAATCTCTCCGAGTTCGACCCTTTGTCCCCGTATCTTGATCTGTGACTCATCTGCACGACCTATATATGTCAGGCTTCCGTCAGAGTCATAGCGTACTAGGTCGCCAGTCTTGTACAGCCTTTTCGCGGCCTGTGCCCATTCTGGGTTTTCGATGAAAGCCGCTTCGGTCTTGGCCTGGGCGTGTAGATACCCGCGCGCTAGCACAGGTCCTTCGATGAGCAATTCACCAATTGAGCCTATCGGGGCAAGTTTGTTGTGATCTTCGGCGTCAACTATCCAGCTACAACAGCCAACAGCACGGCCAATGTTTCTGGGATTAGTGTGCGATTTCAGCCCACCGTTAATAGAGACGGTGACGGCGCATTCTGTAGGCCCGTAGAAGTTTGCCAAATACACGTGATCAGACCAGGATCTGATGTTGGTCTCTGTCAGGGGCTCGCCACCTAATGCCAACACTCGCAAGCCAGGGACGTCGGCAGGGTCAAGTAAGCTACAGAGAAATTCAAAGTTAGTACTCTATCATTTACCAAAGTCTTATTGAATCTATGAGGATCCTACCTTGCAACGCTTGGTGTGAGGTTCGCGTGATTGACTCGAAGTGTTCTTATTGCATGGGCAAGATCATCGAGCCTGTCTTTCTCAGAAGGAATGCAGACACAACCTCCGGCAATGAGTGTAGAGAGTATGTCCTCCATACTCACGTCAAAGCTATATGAGGAAAATTGCAGCACGCGAGACTCGTGACTCAACCTAAGAAGCCTACTCCGCGCATTTGCCCCAATGCAAAATGCACGGTGTTCAATCATGACCCCTTTAGGCTGGCCAGTTGAGCCAGACGTGAAAATGGTATAAAGAGCATCATTTGGTCGGACATCTTCATTGGAGTAGAACTTCTTCGGAGGAGCCGGCAAATTTTCGATACTCAGGCTGGTGACCTCAAAGGTGTTATGTAAGAACCCAGCATACTTAGAAGATGCAAGGACTACGCAGGGTTTGACTTGATCGGATAGCTCTAACAGTCGCCTCTTGGGGTATGAGGGGTCGAGAGGCACAAAGCAGCCACCGGACTTCATAACAGCTAGTATTGCTACAATCATCCACAGACTCTTTTCAAAGCATAGTAGAACATATGTTTCCGGTCCCACGCCGAGACGGCACAGATGGTAAGCCAGGCGAGCTGCCAAAGACTCTAGACTAGCGTAGTTCAAATCTCCATCCCAAGAGCATACAGCTGGCCGATCTGCTTGGGAGATGACCCGTTGCTCAACAAGACGATGAATGCACGACATGGGAGGAGGATCACTGGTGGCTGATAGTGGAGAACACGAGGTATGTGGTGTTTGTAGATGCTGTAATTCAGCGTTCCAGGCATAGATCTCTTGCTTGTCTTGCGGATTAATGAGCTCGACATCTTTCAGAGGTCGGCTTCCAGCATGGCTCAGAAACTTGACGAAGTGTTCGAATTGAGATAATGTCCTCGTCATTTGAGTATTATCGATCACGTTGGGGTCGAAAAAGCATTCAGCGATGATGGTGTCTGTATCTACGATTGTGCACTCTATATTCAAAGTATATGTGCGGAATTCAACATGATCCTTAAGCGCCCCATCGTAGGGCACGTGGATAGAGCTTTCATTGAGAGAAGCTCTCGGTGCTGGGTGAATGATGAGGATATTTTGAAACTCACAAGCAGATTTGGCTTCGGGGCTGAGCTTCATAATATGCTGCAAACCGGCTTGTTCGTGAGGAATCATGGTAACCGTCTTCTTTTGGAACCGCCGAAGGTACTCTCCGGTGCTCAACCCAGGATCCACCTGGACACGCATAGGAACAGTTGCTATTGTTGGACCATTAATGTCTTCGATGTTTTTAATGGAGGCCTTTCTACCAGAGAGGGTCACTCCAAACGTGACATCACGGGCTCCCGAGTAAGACGAGACAACAAGAGCCCACGCCGCTTGTATATAGGTCGACATGGTGACTGTTGCTTCAGATCTAACGATTTTCACTTCTTTGTTTGAATAAGCAGAGGGTCTAGGCTGGTAGTTTGGAGGAACCAGGGGAAATACAGATGGAGTTGCGCCACTCATTTCCTTCGTCCAAAATTCTCTGGACTCTGCGCCGTTTCTTCCGATGAGATATTTGACGAACCTGTTGTACGGAGCGGATTTGAACATGGAGATACCTCCTCGGTAAAGATCCTCAGCTTGACGGAAGATTTGGGGCAATGAATATCCGTCATACGTGGCATGGTGCTGACTGATGACAAAATGTCCTTCCGCTATGGTAAAGCGAGTCAACCGATCCCCCAACTGCATAGCCTCGTCTTGTTCGAGATATCCGCGAAAGCTCGGAAACTCGGTCCACTTGTTGGCATCCTTGAGTACAACTTGCAGAAGGCCTTGGCCTGAGACTTGAACAATAGCTGTCCGGATGATAGCATTCATAGATGATGTTTTCGTCCAGGCCGATTTGAAAGTTGCGAGATTCAACTCCGGCGGGAGCTTGAAGATACTGCGCGCCACATACGCTCCTGCTCTTTGCGACAGGGCAAACAGACCTTCCTGCAGAGGGGTACAAGGGTACATATCTTCGATCTGATCTGGAAAGACTCTACACTGCTCTGCTGCCTGCTGCATCATTTCAGTCGTTGCATCGAGCAGTGAGAAAGGCTCTGGGTCATCGTCGCGAACGGGAATATTGCAAAGTTTGGCCATGGCGCTGAGTCTGGGGGTCTCGAAAATGTTTGCTACCGTCAGGTGGACGTTCTTAAGTTGCGCGAATCTCACGAGCTTGATGGCAGAAATCGAGTCGCCACCCAATTTGAAGAAGTTACTGTTCGAATTAATGTGGCGTCTTTGCACTTCCAGGACCTGGCTCCAAATCACTTGAAGTACGTGTTCCTCTTCCGACAATGGTTCTGCACTCTGCTCTTCTGTGAAATCCTCTGTTATTAAATCTTCTAAAGATATGCTCATTGCCTTCAGACTCTTCCGATCAATCTTTCCTGACACAGTGAGTGGTAAGGAGTCTAGGTAAACAAAGCCTTTCGGCACCATATAGCTTGGCAGGACGTCGGACATCTTGCCCCAGGCCACAGAAATCATCCTATGGATGGTGTCTTTTGTCAGTGGTTTTCCTGCTTCTGCGCTCGAGATGAAGACCACCAGACTGGGATGATTTTCATAATTGATGATTTCCGCTGCCACGCTTAGAGTCTCGGGAAGTGATGCCCGGACATGATATTCGACATCTGCAAGCTCGATGCGTTGACCTCTGAGCTTGATTTGGCTATCCTTTCTTCCAATATAAGTCATTGCTCCTCGGGAATCATACTTGACCAGGTCGCCGGTCCTGTAGATATTGAAACGTGCTGTCACATGGTCCGGGAGCCACGATGGGCGGACACGGAAAGGTGTTTCTGGAGCATTTAGGTAGCCTTCAGCGACAACAGGTCCTTGAACTATCAATTCACCAATCATTCCGAAAGGCATGAGTTTGTTGATATCATCTGGGTCTGTGATCCAACAAACGCAACCGCTCGGATAGCCTATGTCTCGAGGCTTCGTCAACGGTCCTACAGTGCATAGTTGACATTCAGCAGGTCCGTAAGCGCTCAACAGGTTGACATTAGATTTCCATACATCGAGATGGTCCTGGCTTGTTGCTTCCCCGCCCAGCACGAGTGTTTGTAAACTAGGTACATCTTCGGGCAGTATACCGCTATGGTTAATAAATGATGGCGTAGCGAACATCCAATTTACTTGCATATCTCTGATAAAGCCTATAAGGTTGTTCATGCGGTCATGCTCGGAGGGAATGCAGACGCAGCCTCCATAGATCAACGCGGCGAGCATTTCGTTGATGCTGATGTCGAAAGAATAGGCAGCAAACTGGAGAATGCGGGACTTGCTGTCGAGCTTTAAGCCTGCTCCGTACGCCATGATGTTTGAGGATATCCCCATGTGCGTGTGGACCATGAGCTTAGGCTGGCCCGTGCTACCTGAAGTGGATATCACGAAGGCAGGATCCTGGCTTTGAACATCAAGGCTAAAGGACTCCCCGTCAGGAAGTCCTTTCACGAAATCTGGAGTGATCACGACAGTCCTCCATGCGCTAAGCCTTGTCGCAAAATCAGGATCACAGAGGACCATATCTGCCTTGGCTTCACGAATGATCCCTTGGGACCGAGCCAGAGGATAAGCGGGATCAAGAAGGATGACTGCTCCACCAGCCTTCAGTACAGCTAATAAACATACAAGTGTCCACATTGATCTCTCAAAAGCTAGTGGCACGATGCTCCCGCGCTTCATGTTCATGTCGTGTACGATGTATTTTGCCAAACTTGAGGAAAGTGACTGCAATTGCTGATAAGACAATTGGCCATCCCAAGCACATACAGCTGTACTATCCCTTCGTACTTCCACCTGAGCTGTGACGAGATCATGGAGCAGTGTCTCAGTAGGCTTGGGGAGGTCGAGATTGTAGTCCATCACCTCCACAATATCCTCTTCAGTCGCCAAGCTAAGATCACGCAGTTTTGTGGTCGGCGTTGAATCTGCAATCTGCTTCAGAACATGTCCGAATTGGCGTAGCAATCGTTGCATGAGTGCAGTCTCGATCAGATTCTCGTCGAAGCTTGCAGTAACAGTAAGAGTCCGTGGGCCCGGCTTGCACTCTAGCATCAGGCCATAGTTGTTAAAGCTCGATAGGTCCTGGGAGCTCTCCGACGAAATTGAGGTGCCACATGGTAGATACGCCCCGGACTCTGGTTGAACAATGAGAATTGTCTGGAAATCGCAAAGCGCTTCAGCTCCAGAGCTAAGCTTTCTGATGTTTTGCAGCCCTTTGTAGGCAAATTGAGCTACCGTGGAAGACTTTTCTTCAATCTGCCGTATCAGCTCTTGGACGGTCTGATGCCTTTCTACCCTTACGCACAAAGGGACAGTAGCAATGGTTGGCCCAGCGACCTTGTCAATGCCGGACACTGCCACCGTTCTGCCATTCACAACGATTCCAAAAACAGGCTCATTAGCGTCAGAGTAGCGCCCACTGATGAAGGCCCAGGCAGCATAGAGATTGGTCGAAGCAAGACCACTTCCTCGTCCGATCTCAATCTCGTATGTAAGAGACTTGTTTGGGTCTGGCTTGTAGATGGCTTTTGGTAGCGCGGGGAAAGCCGTAACTTCACCGTTTGCTGCTTGAGAGTTCCAAAAGCTATCTGCTTCACCGCTGTCTCTTGTTGTGAGATGTTCGATATAGACATTGAAAGGCAAGAGCTCATCAGTGTCAAGACCATGATAAAGACGGTCGACTTGTCGGAAAAGTAAGTCAACTGACCAACCATCATAAGTTGCATGGTGACTTGTCCAGACAAAGTGGTTTCCTCCCGGCTCGGCAATCATAGCAAAATAATTAAGTGCATCTCCAAAGCCTAAAGCCGTATGCTGATTACTTTCAAGGTATTGGAGAAGGTCATTACCCCGTGCCCAGGGAGTACTTTCTTTCACAACCACTTGCAGTCCACCACCGTTTCCTATCTGCACAATCCTTGTACGTAGGATTGGATTTTTTTCGGCCACAGTTGTCCAAGCTAAGACAAACTTTTCGACATTCAGCGATGCGGGTAGTGTCAGTACATTTTGAGCAATATATGAGCCTTGCTGTTTGACCGAAAGCGCCATCAGTCCGTCCTGAAGTGGCGTCGTCGGATAGATGTCCGCTATCGCATCTCTACCCAGATTACATTGAGTCATCACCTCTTGGAATATGGTCGACGCAGATTCTTCGAGAAGAGCAAAGGCTGAGATGTGAGTTGATTTTCCCGTCTCACGCGTTACTGTCACCAGCTTTGCCATCTCAGAGAGAATTGGGTAGATTATTATATCAGCTGCAGCTAGCCTGAATCCTTCGTCGCGTAGCATCGCTGTTAGCCTGATAGCGCTGATAGAGTCACCCCAAAGAAAGAAGCTATCTCTGGCTTCGACGATGTCATCGTCAATGTCAAAGATCCGAGCCCAAAATCTTGCAAGCACAATCTCCATCCCTTCCAAAGGTTTTTTTTGCTGCGCTCGCGCATCAGATGAGAAAGCAGCAAGTTGATGAGCTGTCAAGTTGCCTGCTATTTCCATCAGCTTTCTTTGATTGACCTTGCCAGAGGGTAAAAGCGGCATGTATGATACAGGAATGTAAAATGTTGGTATCATGTGTGAAGGCATTTCCGGCAACGTGCCAGCCTTGAACGTGTTCACGGTGTTGGTCAAGCGCTCCTTTTGAGCAAACGCAACCACCTCGCTATTGGTTGCCATCGAGTCTTGTCCAAAAGACACGAAAGCGGCCAATACCGGGGTTTGCCTATCATCGGCTGGAGAGATGAGATTGCAAGCCACGTCGGCAACATTATCGCCAAGCCCATCTTTGATGAATCTCGCAGCCTCGGTCAAGTCAATGCGTTGACCTCGTAATTTGACCTGCATATCCCGACGTCCAATTAAATTCAAAGTCCCATTCTCATTGTATCGCACGAGATCTCCCGTCTTGTACAAACGCATAGGTCTTATGCCGTGCGACCATGGTGGATTAATAACAAAATTTGCGTTGGTCTTCGCTACATCATTGAGGTATTCTTGTGCTAATATTGGACCCTCAATGAGAAGTTCCCCCACTGTACCCACGGGTGCTAGACGGTCGTGGTCATCAGCGTTGGTTATCCAGAAATTCGAAGCAATGGGTCTTCCAATTGAACCAACACCTTCTTCCGTCATCTCCAATAGAGCGCAACATACGCAGCATTCCGTAAGACCGTAACCATTCAGCAGGCGTAAATTAGGAGATTTGTATCTCAATACATCTTCACGAGACATTGACTCTCCGACCAGTATCAGCGTCTGCAGTGATATTAGGTTATTCGGAATAAAAGCTGCTCTGGCGACTGTGGGAGTCAGGATGGCGAGCGTGATGTTAGCGCTGTTCATAAATCCAGCTATATCATCCAAGCGATCGCGCTCCGATGGAATGCATACGCAGCCACCATGCATGAGAGGGGTCAAAATCTCTAATATGGCGCCGTCAAAATTATAAGAAGCGAACTGAAGAACCCGACTGTCCCGGTCGATGCCCATAGCTTCTGCATGGGCTATTGCGCCCGTAGAGTAAGCTGCGTGCTGGATGATGGCTGCTTTCGGAACAACGGATGTAGTCCCAGACGTGAAATTGATGTAGATAACACTGTCAGGACTTACACTAACGGGATGATGATCATGAATGAGAGCAGAGTATTTACTGATCTCTGCATCGTCGACGACCACCAGGTTCGATAGCTTAGAGTGCTCAAATTGAGAGAGGAGTGTCTTGGAGGTCAGAGCGAATTGAGCGTCCACAGCAAGAATGATTGATTCCAGGCTCCTCACAGATGTCAAGTGGTCGATAAGAACAAAAGCTGCTCCAGTTTTCATGACCCCAAGCAAAGCTACTATGGTCCATTTGGATTTTTCGAATAACAATGGCACTGTCATCCCAGACTTGACCCCGAGTGTTTGTAAATGTGCCGAAAGCACATTAGACAGTCGATCCAGATGTTCGTATGACATTTTCCCGTCCCAAGCATCGATCGCCGTTGCCTCGGGATAATCCCTTGATATCATCTCGATTATCTCGTGCACACAATAATGATGAGTCTGTGGTACTTGGGAATTTGCCAAAATTAGCTCGTGTTTGTCTTCGGCACAAAGCATATCAAGATCATAAAGGCAGGTGTTAGGGTCCGTAAAAGCAAGTTTAGCCAAGACATGCTCGAATTGAATCATAATTCTACGAATTGATTCTGGTTTTATCACACACGGATCAAAGCTTGCCTGGAAATCGACGCCTTCGGGGACCAAAGAGCATTCCATGACAAGCGCGTGAGGCACGACGAAGTCGGAAGCATCTGACTGACAAATTATTTCCGAGAAAGTCTGACGTTCGTCCAGCATCGGCTGGATGACCAGTAAATTCTGAAAATCGCAGACGCTTTGAGTTGCACTTTCCAAGTACCGTTTGATGTTTTGCAATCCCGTCTGCTCGAACGGTATCATGTCCACAGCTTGGGCTTGCACTTGCTCGAGGAAAACGGATAAAGGCTCCTGGTAGCTGATGCGAGCTCGTATTGGTACGGTTGCCAGAACAGGCCCTACAATGCTATCAATCGAATTGACGGGAGCTGTCCTGCCGCTCGCAATAGCTCCAAAGGTGACATCCTCAGCTAAGGAGTATCGAGCAATCAGGAGAGACCATGCAGCACGAACCAATGTTGAGAGAGTAAATTCCGTGTGCGGCCTATCATGTGGTATGCAACAAGCATGGCGATGAGTAAGTAGCGAAGTAGTAGATGGTTGATATCCAGGCTGAATCTCGGGAAAGGCTGTCAAGTTTGCGCCTTCCAGTTGCTTCCGCCAAAAACTTTTGCTGGCTTCCTCGTCAGAGGCCAGTACATGTCTGATGAACCGGTTGAAAGGCGGCGAGCTCGCCACCCTCAACCCCGAGTAAGCCCGTTTTACAGCCTCCCAAAGAAGTTTCAAAGACCATTTGTCATAGATTGAATGGTGCAGAGTCAGGACAAAATGACTTTTCTTTCCCTCGGTGTTTGGAAAAAGAGCGAATCGTGCCATAGGCCTACCATTAGTGATCTGATGTTTCTTGTCAGCCTTAAGGTAGGGCTCAAGATCACCTTGAGTATGCCATTCAATTGGATCAAGGACGATAGCCTGGACGACTCCGTAGCTTATCTGTAGAACCCTTGTACGGAGAATTGGATAATCATGGGCTGTAGAGCTCCAAGCAGCTCGGAACATGTCAAGATCCACAGATAATGGTACGGAGTAAACATTCTGGGACGTGTAAGCCCCAGGCCGTATGAGGGACAGTGCTAACAATCCTTCTTGAAGAGGGGTGCATGGATAGATATCCTCAATTGAGTCTAGGCTAACCTGGCATGCCGTAGCTACGTCGCTTTGAATTCCTTGGATATTGACGTGTTTGGGCAACAGCTCAAAGTTCTGAACAGTGAGATCTGCGCTGTCAACCTCACGGGCGTGGACTTGGGCTGCCAGGTCAGATAGAACAGGGTGTCTAAAGATTTGTCCGACGGAGAGAGAAAGACCTGCATCTTGAGTCAAAGCCACAAGGGCCATGGCCGTTATTGAGTCGGCGCCCAAATGGAAGAAGTTGTCACCGGCATGAACAGGATTCTGAGGTTTTAGTAGCTTCTCCCAGAACTCCTTCAATTTGATCTCCATCTTCGTTTCTGGTACCCTGTTCCTGTTGTGATCCTCCCGTGATCTGAAAAGCAGCCCGGCTGGTACTTGTGACGCGATAGACTTCAATTGCTTCCTGTCAAGTTTGCCAGACGTATTCATCGGCATTCTAGAAATTAGCAGTACAACAGCAGGAATCATGTTGAGTGGCACAGACGCTTTCATTTTCTCTTGAAGATGTTTGGACAACAGCAGAAGTAGTTGGTAATCTTCTTCGCACTCATCTAACAGGCGAGCCTCGCCTTTCAACTCGCTACTTTTGAGGCAGACATATGCGACGAGGCTCGCCCTTTCTTGGCCTTTTGAGAGTCGCACGACCTCTGCTGCAACATCCGTCGTTTCCGGTAAGCAGTTTCTTAGATGATACTCTACTTCCCCCAGCTCTACACGCTGACCCCGGACTTTTACCTGCGTATCTTTCCTCCCGATGAAATCAATGATCCCGTCCTTCGAGTAGCGAACAAGGTCACCAGTCTTGTAAAGTCTCTGTCCACGCGACGGCCCCAATTTTCGCAACCATTGTGGAGCTGGCACGAAAGAGGCGTTAGTCTTTTCCGGTTCGTGAAGGTAACACCGGGCCATGGTATATCCCTCCAGCAGTAGCTCGCCAGCGGCTCCGATTGGGGCGAGCTTGTGATGATCGTCTGGATCGGCAACCCAGCAGACTACACACAAAGGTAGGCCGATTGTTTCTGGACAATATGTTCGCGTGATCTCACACATGACGGATGGTCCACACTCAGCGGGACCATAACAGTTCAAAAGAAGGACATGATCGACCCATTTGTCGATGGTGGCTTTGTCAACCGCTTCGCCACCAACAAGCAATGTGCGGAGGTGGGGCGTTCGGTACGGCTCCATCGATCTACAGAAGGTGGGAGTAAAGAAAGCCCAGTTCACTTGCATTTGTTCCATCACCTGCGCTAAATTGTTCATCCGGTCGAATTCTGAAGGCACACAGAGGCAGCCACCATTGATCAACGTAGTGCATATCTCTATTATATAGACGTCGAAGGTGAAGGCGGAGAATTGAAGAACGCGCGAGTTGGAGTTGATGTTGCAAGTTGAGGCATGATTTCGCGCACTTGTGTACAAGGCGGAATGTTCTTGCACAATTCCTTTGGGCGTTCCAGTAGAGCCAGATGTGAACATCACGAAAGCCGCCTGGCTCGGCCTGACTAGGGGAAGAGGGGGAGGGAGTCCATCAGGTACTGATCCATGGAAAGAAGCTGAAGACAGGGCCAATACCACAGGGACTTTAGACTCAAAGAGACTCAGATATTGGGGCTCAGCAACGACAATAGCCGCATTCACGCTTCTTAGTATGAAATCTATCCGCTGGAGTGGCCATGTCGGCTCGAGATAGAGGCAAGCTCCACCAGCCTTCAGGACCGCGAGCAATGACACAGTAACCCATTTTGACTTATCGAAGCATAGTGGCACAATTACCTCTGCTCCTATTCCGTGTTTAACGTACTGTTTTGCGAGGTGCGAAGAAAGCTGGTTTAGCTCATAATAAGTCAGTGCTCCATCCCAAGCACAGACCGCTTCGGACGATGGATTCTGAAGAGCTTGAGCCTCGATCTGCTGGTGGATACATACGTCCTCGGCCATGGGCAGGTTCTTATTCCACAGGACCAGGTTCTTCATATCAGCTGGACTGATCAGCTCGACGTCTTTAACCTTGACTCCGCTCTCAATACGACAAAGTTGCCGCAATACATGCTCGAATTGCTCCATCAACCGTTCGATCTCATAGTCCGGGAGTATCGCAGAATCGTAGCTTGCAGTAACGTGGACACCATCTATTGTGAGATGGCATTCAACCAAAAGAGCATTTGGGAGTCCGAATTGCGCAATGGTCTCCTTCTCGTATAACAATTGGAAGTCACTGCTACTAGCCTCTGATACCGAGTGTACAATAAGCAAGCTTGAAAATTTGCATGCTTCGTGTGCATCAGAACTGCATTTAGCAATCGCTTGAAGACCAGTGTGCTCGTAAGGTATCATGTCCGTGGCCTGTTTCTGGACCATCGCAAGGAAATCGTCGACAGGAGCCAGAGGGTCGATCCGAATTCTCAAAGGAACAGTGGCTATTGTAGGACCGATAAGCTCTTCGATGCCTTGGTAAGGTACGAATCGCCCGGAAATTGTCATTCCAAAGGTCACGTCTCTAGATCCGGAATATTGGGCCAGAAGCATTGCCCACGCGGCACGTATGGTGACTGACAGCGTGTTCTGCGATTTTGTCTGTGACAATGAGAAACGATGTGTGAAACTTGCATTGGTATACGGTTGATAAGTACCAGATGGTATGGCAGGGAACTCCGAGGGAATTGCACTACGAAGCTGCTCCTGCCAATATTCGTAAGATGCCCTCGCCGACACATTCTCATAGTCCAGGAAATGAATGAAGTTCTTGAACCCCAAGACCCTTGGCATAGTCTGCCGCTTATAAGCCTTTGCCACTTCTTTCCAGATCAGCTGTAAAGACCAGGCGTCGAAGATCGAATGATGCATTGACACCACAAATTTCCGAGGGGGGCTTGAGGTGAACATGGCCAAGCGTAATAAGGGATCTCCATTACCCATCGGGCGTTGCTTGTCTGTGTATAGGTATGTTTCTAAGTCCACTCCTTTTTGCCATAAATCCTGGGGGCTTTTCGTCACAATCTGGTAACTTCTGAGCCCTACGTGGAGGATTCGAGAACGAAGAACAGCATTCCGTTGGACTACTTCATCCCAAGCGGCCTCGAATCGATGCTGGTCCACGTCAATTGGAATTTCGTAAAGCATTTGCGCAACATATGTGCCAGGATGCATTACTGAGAGTGCAAACACGCCTTCCTGCAATGGTGTACAGGGGTAAATGTCCTCCACGTCATCAGCTGGAATACGACATTGCTCGACTAATTCTGTGTACAACGCTGGTGAATCGTCATGTGGTAGCATCTCGAACGGCTTGCATGAGGTAGCATTCCCAACAAAAACAGTCAAGGTCAAAGCCATATCCGATAAGAACGGCTGCTGGAAGATCTCAGCCACGGAGATTCGCAAGCCGTTCTGACGAGCTATAGATACAAGCGATATAGCAGCCAATGAATCGCCTCCCAGGACAAAAAAATGATCATTTGCTCCAATGGTAGACGTTGTATTGAGTACTTTGGCCCAAAGAGCAGCGAGTCTGCGCTGTAATGCTGTCGAGAGCGCTTGACTCTCACGCTTGGCCAATCCATATGATATGACTTGTTCTATGGTGAGCTCTGATGCAATGTATTGAAGCTTACGTCGGTCAAGCTTCCCAGTCTTGCTCATTGGTAGCTCATGGATAGGAATAAAAGCCGAAGGAATCATATAGGCTGGTAAAACATCGTTCAAGTTGTTGACTACTTTTTGGATCAGGAGCTGGATATCCGAATATGAATCTTCCGTGCTGATAAAGGCTGCAAGTGTTGGACCACCATTCGCTAGATTGACAACGTCTACTGCTATGTCCCTTTGATGAAAGATGTGTGAGCGTATGTAGTGCTCGACTTCTCCGAGCTCCACACGCTGACCCCTCAGCTTCACTTGATTATCCCTTCGACCCATATAGACTAGCTTGCCCTGGGTATTATACTTAACCAAGTCCCCAGTCTTGTATAGTCGGAACTGTGGGCCGACCTTGGATGAAAGCCAAAGAGGGCTGTCCAAAAACGCCGAAGATGTCTTGTCTTCATCGTTCAGATAGCCTTGAAAAACAACAGGTCCCTCAATGCACAATTCACCCACACAACCTAGAGGAGCCAGTTTTGAGTAATTGGCCAGGTCAACGACCCAAGTCCGACATCCAACGCCACGGCCTATCACGGGACGCTGGTCTGGATGCAAGGCCTCTGTTACACAAATTGTACATTCCGCAGGGCCGTAGCCGTTCATCACACGGCGCCGCTTCGATGACCAGGCTTGAACGCTGTCTTGTGGCACGTCTTCTCCCCCGAGGACTAAAGTCGTCAGTGACTCAACACTACCAGGGTCGATCCTTCTTGCAAAGCTAGGAGTCAAGAAAGCCCAATTAGCCTGGCTTCTTTGTATGAAACCCATGATGTCATTGAGACGCTCGTGTTCTGATGGAACACAAATGCAGCCCCCATGAATCAGAGTAGCAATAGTGTCGATTATGCTTATATCGAACGAATAAGCAGCAAATTGTAGGACGCGTGAATTAGCAGTCAAGTTTAGAGCAGGGCCATATGCAGCTACACTAGAGCAAATCGTAGAATGGGTATGTACTAGTCCTTTTGGCTTCCCCGTGGAGCCAGAAGTAAAAATCACAAATGCTGGGTCATTTGGATCGACTTTTCCACAGACAAATCGTGGATCCTCTGTTAGCTTCTCCACAAGAGTCGGAAGGTCTGAAACAATGGTTGGAACGCTGCCTTGGAATATGTGAACCAATTGCGATCCAGAGAGCATCAACTCCGCTTTCGTGTCTTTGATGATCTCGAGAAGCCTCTTGCTAGGGTAGGAAGCATCCAGCGGAACAACAGCGCCGCCAGCTTTGAGAATAGAGATGATAGACACAGTCATCCATATTGACTTCTCAAAACACACAGGAACAAAAGATCCGCGTGCCACACCTAGTCTGCGCAAGTGCTTTGCAAGCCTATCCGTAACAGTGTCTAGTTCCACGTAAGAAAGAGAGCCATCCCATGCGGATACTGCCGGAGAAGCTGGGTGTTCTTTAGCTGTTTGATGGAAAGTCTCATGGACGCAAGCGTATATCGCGTGAGGGATATTCTGATTCCATTCCTGGATCTGATAATCATCGAAATCGCTGAGTAGGTTGATTTCCTCAATCAGAAGGTCAGGCCTCCGATTGATGACAGCATCCAGAGCCTTTCCTAAGGTGTGGGCTATGTTCCTAGCTAGCCCATCAAGTTCATTGCAAGGATCACAAAAGATCCGTATAGACTTTTCCTGGCTAGGCCTCGGTATCGATACGATAAGATCGCACTATCGCAGCGATCAGAATATGCCCTAAGTAAAAGTAACGTTGATAAACATACATTGGGGAAGAGTTCCTGAACGTTAGTTGCTCCGTCAGGCAAGTCTCCGCCTGTAAGTATAACGCTGTTGAACAAGGTTTCGCCCTCCGAGCTCAGCTTTTGGCAATTCCTTCTTATCATCTGCGGCTTGGCCGAGACTAATTGATGTTGGAAACGATCAATGACCCCTTGGACCGTCTCCCAGGCATCAATCGTCGCTCTACACACGTACTTTGCATCTTTGCTCTTTTTAGATGACAATTGAAGATAGCCAAAGGTTATACTCTCGTTTCCAGTGTACTTGGTCAGGACAAGCGACCAAGCTGTCTGAACAAGAGCTATAATGGAAGTTTGAGTTGGTGAGGTGTGAAATGTTGTTTGCGTTCTGGGATTTAAGGGTACCGCTATCTCTGCCAGGCGACCTACAACATTGTTAGTGCGGCTCAACGACGGCAGGATGCATGATTGGCGATTATTGTCTTCGTCCTCCAGCCTTGTAAGCGAATCAACTCTACGCTGAGTCTCCCTTCTCTCAACACCTTGACCATTTACAGAGATGTCGTGCATTGTGTGATTAGAGTACTACCCGTACTAAGTGTCCTATTATGGAATAGGTGGACAAAGAAGATTTAGCGAGAATGGTTTGCACGGCGCGGTAGAATGATGGCTCTGTTGAAAATGAGCGGATACCGTATGGAGACCTTCTTGAGGCACGCATGAAAAAGAAACATGGCGCTCAGGCTTCTTGACAAGGGATCGTTGATTGCAAACACCAGACTATGCGTAGTCAAAGTCTGTCTAGCTGCGCATCTCCAATTGCCGCGAGCTACTCTCTAGGCATGACATGCGGTACCTTGATTCGAGACCGATCCATCTCTTCGAATGCAATGACTGCTAAGCACTAGAATTTGCGACACATCTGCTTGTAGACGGAGTCAAGTTTCACTGGCCAATCAAACGGTGAGACCTTAACAACCAACGTTCAAGGCTCCCCGGTAGGACAGGATGATCTTTTTTGGTTTGGCGTGGCGAGACTATGTTGCATGTCCATTTCCAGCGACTGTAGTTAAGTTTCTAATAATTCGCAACCACTTAGCCTATAGCTGAAGTCAAGCTTTCATAGGCTCGCAGAAGAACAATCAACTCATTCATCGGCCTCGAGTGAGGTCAGACTTTCGTGTACCTACATACGCCTTTGCCACTTCTTTGCGTTCGGATATAAGACATCCAACCTTATTGGACGAGAAATCCATACCGAATGAGCGGGGTATGGGTAACCCATGATTAATATACAACCTTAGGCGGTGTGATGTCTTTAGAGGTGAGCTTACAACGCATCATCGGCTGTGGTCCGGCGTGCGAAAGGTTTGTAGCACGAGAGAGCTTGGGTGGAAGTGGATGGGAATAAGCAAGAGCTAAGATAGGATTTGGGGTATGGAGATGAGTGGGTCGTCAGTATGGGATAGCTGACACTTCAAACGTACAACTAGCGACGAATTAGGCCCCCTGCACTATGTTTAATAGTGTTGTTCTTCAAGATGCCCCACAAATCATAATTTGAAAGCAGGAGATGACGCTTCTGTTAGTGCGATGATGTCTTTGAGTTTGCTCAGGAAGCACTCTCTACATAGGTAAGTACGAGAGTGATGGTAAGAGGTGATGGGAATCCTTGATTGAGATTGACGTTATTTCTGTTGCCTTACAGGGCTGCTTACAAAGCTTCATAGAATATCATCCGATGATTGGCTTGTATTGAAAGATCTAATCTCGGGTATTCAATGTAATAATACAGAGCTAGAGCCTAGCATACGTCATCCTTGGAAGAATCACCTGTATATGGCATATTCTGCGGTCGTCGCTTATCCTAACGCTGGCTTAGTAAGACCTAGACCAAACATCAAAGCCTTGAGCAAGGCCTGTTTAGCCTTATGGATACATCTTTGCGAAGGTCGGGTACGGGTGTAAATCCAGATACGGATCGGCCCAGTTGTGGGACTATCCGTAAACAGAGCTGCCTGCATAAGCTTGCCTGCATCCCATCATCATGAAAAATTTGTCAATGGCTCCGAGGCAATCACCAGGCATTCTCATTACGTTCAGTCATGGCTCCAGGAAGAGGACGGGTACTCATGCTCGGTGCTGGCTTCGTCGCAAAGCCAGCTCTACAAGTGCTTCATGAGCATGGTTTCTTTGTCACAGTTGGTAAGAAGATTCTGGCACACCGTTTTAGAGATCCATGGCTAAGGAATACTCTCCACAGCTTGTGTTGACCTAGATGCGGCCCAAAGACTCTGCAATGGGCTCGAAAACACAAGACCTGTCTATCTTGATGTCACCAATGAGCATGAGCTTGACCAGGCTATAGTTGAAGTTGAGTTGGTGATTAGTCTTATACCATTCACGTTTCATGTGGCCGTTGTCCAATCAGCAATTCGAAATAGAAAGAATGTGGTCACCACAAGTTATATCTCTCCAGCGATGAGCGAGCTGCATGATGGTGATAGTAAATTGAATTGAATGACGAGGACGCTGCTAATAGCTATTAGCTGTTAGAAACGCTGGGATCCTTGTACTGAATGAATGTGGTCTTGATCCAGGCATCGATCACCTTCTGGCTATACAGACCATTGATGAAGTCCACCGTGACGGAGGGTTGATCAGAAGCTTACGTTCTTACTGCGGAGCGCTTCCTGCGCCTGACTCCGCAGACAACCCATTGGGCTACAAACTTTCTTGGTCTCCTCGAGGCGTCTTGCTCGCTTTGAAGAATCCAGCTAGCTTCTACGTCGATGGTGTCGTTCAAGAGGTCTCAGGCGCGAGTCTCATGGACCATGCAAGGCCTTTTTGCCAAATAGGCCGGTATGGTCTCGTGGCTTATCCGAACCGAGATTCGACGGCCTACCGAAGCCGTTACCAGATTCCAGAAGCGCGAACAGTCATGCGGAATACTCTCAGATACTCAAAGTTCCCAGCCATCATCAAGGCTTTAACAGACACTGGCTTTCTAGATGATAAGATAGTGCCGTATCTGGATCCCGCAAGCAAGACACTGGAGTGGAATGAACTTACAAAGCTCATCACGCATGCCTCTTCATCAAATGACACGTAATGATATCCTGTGCTTGAAATCGAAGTGCCGCTGACCGTGATCAGGGATCTCACCAAAGCTATTGCGTCCATAACCTCCTTCAAATCTGCCCAAGAGAAGTCTCAAGTGTTTGATGGATTGAGGTGGCTGGGTCTCTTCTCAAAAGAACCCGTCATTCCGCACAAGACTCTTCTAGATACTCTTTGCGGTAAGCTCGAAGAGAAACTAAGCTACGGACCAGAAGAGCGGGATATGGTCATGTTCCAGCATCATTTCGAGATTGAGCACAAAAATGGGGATTTGGTAAGTCAAGTCCATGTGCTACTGGCTTCACATTTTGTCTGACAGTATCAGGAAACGAGGATTGTTTCAATGACAGAATTTGGCGATCCTGGGGGTCATTCTGCTCTTGCTAGACTGGTTGGGACTCCTTGCGCAGTTGCGGCGATCAAGATCCTTGATGGCTCAATATCCGGGACCGGTGTTCTGGCCCCTATGGAATGGAAGGTAGTGGGGCCTATGTTAGAGGAGCTGGAGGCTTACGGTATACGCCCGAAAGTCGAGCGATCATTCCAGCAAAATAGCAGCTCGGGTCCTGTGGTTGTGGAGGATAAAGCTATAAAAGTTGCTTAATTTCGCCAGCTGAGCTTGGATACTCGTCCTACTACCCAAGATTCGGATTTCGAAAGGTTCCCTTTTTGGCAACTGCGATTTTGAAAGTCAAAGCCCGAGAAGTAGCGGAACGTCGTGAAGCAGCGTGATTCTATAAAGAGAAAGATGATTTATGTGATCCTAGACCAATGTGTGATGCAAAGCATTCTTCTTCAAAAACTGCCCAACAAATCAACCCCTTCGTGCACTATGTCAAGCCCGCGTCAGGAAAGGTCTGTCTCGCTATCTCAAGATACGGTGATCCCTCAGGACAGTACTTGAATCTCTCAAGCTGGTCCATATCTGGGTCCGTAGAATTCACATATTTCCAGCAGGCTGTTTTGGACTCGGCCCAAGCTTCAAGCTCTGACCAATCTCTGCACTGCCGATATTGGCCTCCACCAGTGGGCGTCTCCTTCTTCATAACAGAATATCTGGGCGTGTCATCCGCGCTGCATAGCACATCTTGTCGGAGAGTATCCAGACAATGTATGACATGGGGAAATGATCCGCTTTGTTCCATCCCACGATCGTATTCATTCAAAGCTCGGTAGATCTTTTTCTGTAGGACTTCTAAGCACATAGAACCAAGGCATATAAGTTTTACAGCAATCGAAAGCCACCGCTTACCAGACAATGTAAGTTATGAAAAGCGTTTACGAAATACACGCCTTTAGACTCGTCCCAGGGAAATCGCATAGCCTCTGGTAGACCTTTTTGTGCTATGAATTCGTCGGAGAGGGCAACAACTCCTGCATCGATATTGATGTCTGCCCAGTGCTTGTCGGCACGTTCTCGATCCTTTTTTACACTGAATGGTCCATCAAGGGTATATGGGATGGAAACTTGCTTAGTTAAGCCCGCTTTGTTCAGTAAGTATTCCGATGCGACACCGAATGTGCATTTCACGTACCATATAGACTGGAAGAACCAGTTTCGAAATGTTGGTGCTTAAGTGGCCAGTGTAGTAGAGCCAAAACGAAATTTGTGATGATGGATAAGAAAAGAGCAACCAGGAGAATGATGGTAAAAGTAAAGACGCCATTTGGCCATCGTCGGTCTGGCTGGGCTGGTGAATACTGCTCGTCTTCACATATGTCTTGGTTCTCAGGCTGGACTGGAGTATATCCCTTGGTACTGGGAGTCATTATGGGCGAATGTCACATTGAGTCTTGTCTTCTGTCTGCTAAGATTGACATGTCTGGGGAGAAATTTTGCATGATTTGCGGGGTAAATGCAGCTAGACGACTCAGAGGTGCATCCACCGGAATGTCTCCATGAGGTTTCTGGTCTAGCAGGCAATGAATCTGGCGCATAGACTGCTCACCGCCATCATACATGACACGTAAGCTTCGAGACTGGATTGCAAGTCGATGAATGCTAATGGCCATGATGCCGCCTTACCTTGAAAATAAGCACGAAGTAGCTATGCGAGGGATCAGGCGTCCCAGGTGTCAGCAAGTTGCATTACTAATTTTTCTTGCTGCGGATACATGCTTTCGCAGCGTTTATGGCCACGTCTGTCTGACCTTCGTCCTTCGGCAAAAAAGAAATGGGGAAAGGGTTTGACTGATTGTGGGACTTCCTTGGGTATTGCGATATGTCAACATGATGTGAGAAAATAGTGTGAGAGATGAGCATTGATCGGCAGTGTCAAGTATCAAAATTCGGTACGGATCAATGAAACGTGTAATATTACAGTACCGTATTCCTGCGAACATCCCCGCACAAATTTGCATGGATGAATTTGTCTCCACCTTCCCTTTTCTCTTCGTGTAGCAATTGCCAGCACGTCTCCTTGCTGGTCTTCCCATTGGACCTTGTACTCAAGGTTCTTTACATTGGAGAATTCACACACTCAATTCTTGGCCTGGTTCCGTGCGACCACTCTTGGACACTACCTAAGAATCTCGATCACTAAATGCGACGCTCTATACACACTCGTCGACCTAATACTGGTATTTGTGCACGCATTTTCATCCAGAAAGCATGAAACCTGAGATCGAGACTCATCATCCTACCGATTCGGACGAAGACTCGCTCTTGAGCAATCATGAAAGGGGAAATTTCGACAGATCTCCTCGCAGATCATCACGGAGCAAAATTCCGACTATCGCGACTATGGCCTCCGTTATGACAATGATCCTGAGTCTGGCAGCGGTAGTACTGCTCGCTTTCCTTCTTCACCGACAAGAGCGCGATCACCATCATGGCAAAGTTGGCCTCAACGACACAGAGACAGCGGCGCTCTGGAAAGACTGCGGTAACTCCTCCACCGAAGCTCGCGCGAACGGTTGTCTTTTCGACGTTCTTCTTACTACCTGGATCCATGCCGACTGCTTCGACACTGAACTTCATGAGAGTTATCTTGCAAAACATACCTTTCCTTGGTGGAGGAAGCCAACGATGGAGGATCCAATCTCCTTGGATGAGGTACGACAGGGCAATTACTACGAAATCTACACGAATCTCCATTACCACTTCGTACACTGTGGCTACGCTTGGGAGATGATCTTGAGGGCTTTCCGTAGGGGAAAGGCTATTGAAGGCGAGCTTTGGGCTATGAGCCACACTCTTCATTGTGTGCATCATATGGTCGAGCGGCCGCCTATGAAAATGGACAGGACTGTTCTCAATATAGGCTTCGAAACTTGCGGGAAGCCCTACTACTGAATGCTGCATTGAATATGGGCCGAATGTCCAAAGGATAGCAACATGTAATGCTAGCGCGTGACTCTCATACCTCTATCTCAGTGTGCTCTGCTGAAAGCCCCCAGAGTCACAAAGGAAAACCATGGTATCCACAAAAGGGTACGCCAAGAGTAGGCCGCAGAATTGACGAGAGCAGACGGAATTTTTCTAGGGCGGTTGCATGAATGGCCCATAGTTCTGTGCATGGAATTAGTCAATGGAACACTAGTGAGAAATGTCTGTTAAGTCAGTCTTTGGCCAACGACAAGGTTGTTGCTCTCCAACTTAATGGACATTCTAAGCTAATTTATAGCTTGAAGAGAAAGGTCAGCACTAGGCACTAGGAGCCGTTAGACAGATGGGGTCTCCGGACCCTGGTGTCGCCTGCAGTAGCGTGTACTAGGGGCAGACGCATGTGAGACTATAGCTTCATGTCGTCTTTGTCGGCTAATAGCTAGCTTGCCCCACGGTCAGCTCGCTTACTACTTTCATCGCACAATTGGGGTTTACCATGACGACTGCCATCTTCTGCACCTACGACCTAGCCTAAAGGCTATGGTATCACCGTCTCCGGCTAGCCCACCGTTCCTTTGGATGACCTCATCTTGGGCTTTCGGATACCCCACCCCATGAGCAACTTCGGCAAAGGCTTCGTCTCATGTCAGGCTTCCTAGACAACATCTGGAGGAGGTACAGTAGTCGACCATGAACGCTTCAGGCGAAGTGCACCTGAATGTCACAGTTGTGGAGTTTTGCATCATATCAGTGGCATGCTTTTGGTCTCTGATCGTCTTCTCATTGAGACATGAAAACAGATGTGGCACTAGAGGCCAATTTTCTAGAGGTTATGCAGATGAAGATGGTGCAGCGACCAGAGAGTCTGCCACTCTTCATGCGAGGTATTCGCATGGATACCTGTTGCCCCTTTGTGCCCTGCTAGGGGCGTTTCTGGCCGTTGCTAGAATTGTCTATACGGTCCTGATTCTATATGAATCGAGCTTAGAGCAATGGCTCCAGCTAGGAGCTTGGGCGTTGATTCTTGTTCAATGTTTACTTCTTCGTCTCGATTCGGGTGCTTCCATACAATATACTCTGGGGATTCTCTGCTCGGCCTCGTCAGCAATACTATTCGTTTGTCTCATATGGACTGGACTCCCGGACTGGAACGCCCTCGTCCATGGGCAACCCTCTACGAAGCTCTCCTGCACATTCATCTCGATTATGATGTTGCTAGCCGTTGCAATCCTGTTTCTCTCGCTGTCTCTGCCGCGAAGGCCAGATGTATATTGGAAGAACCGTTTAGTGGATAGGCAATTCACTGTCTCTGCCCTATGTAGGTAATGCTTCCCTGTCCCATGGATTCTGAACTACGGGCATTGCTGAGAACTTCGCACAGATACTCTTTCAGCTGGATGCCTACGCTACTCGTCTTGGGAAGATCCGGTTGTATGATTGATTATCCAGATCTTGACGTAATGGACTTCAAAACAAGAGCGGAAAACACCGGACCATGTCTAGTATCCTCATACACATCGGGCCATTCGTCCTTGTTATACGTCCTGTTCAAAAGTCATTGCACTGATGTTATTTGGCAGTGGTTTTTGACGATATTGCAGAGCGTCATTGCTTATGGTCCTCAACTTTGCATGTTCAAGATGCTGAAACTGCTGGAATTAGAGGAGATGGACACGGGTAGAACCTCTGTATTATGGGCTTGGGCTATTGCACTTGGGCTCATCCGACTGTTTCAGACACTGCTGGACGCCCGGTAAGCATTATTCTCTCAATTAGTCTCCACTACTAATGTATTAGCCTCACCTGGTTGTCTTTTGCCACTCTGGCTATCTCTATACGTTCCCAACTATCAGCTGCTATCTTCAACAAGTGCCTACGTATGAAAATCGTCAAAGACGCTGACGTCGTGTCCGCCGATGGATTGACAGCGCCAGGTGAGCCACACCTGTCTCCAGTGCAATAAGTATGAGCAAAGAATACTGACACTCAGTAGAGCAATCGTCAAATACGTACGAAGGGGAAGAAGCGCAAGAAGCGCTTCTCCAAAGTGATGACGAAAAGGATGTGTCACTCGAACGCCTTACTCAAGATGGAACAAAAAAGAGACAGGATCAGGACAGGTTGGAACAGACTTCTCCCAGCAATCAGGATGCTCTGAATCTGCTAAGCGTGGACGCTCAAAGAGTTTCTGATTTCTGCTCCTATAATAACATCTTTCCAAGTGTGCTGATCACTTTCATCATTGCGGTACTGGTCCTGGTAAAGCTACTTGGATGGACGAGCCTACTTGCGGGTCTGATTGCATCTTTGGCTCTCATGCCACTCAATACCTGGGCTTCGAAGCACTACAATCAAGCTCAATCCAATTTGATGATCATTCGTGATGAAAAGGTGAAAATATTGGATGAGACGTTGCAAGGGATCCGTCAAATCAAAATATCAGCCACAGAGACAATGTGGCAGAATCAAATCATGGCAAAAAGAGAAGCGGAGTTACGACAGCAATGGAATGTTTTCTTTTGGGCGCTGTGCCTGCGGTTCTGTTGGGTAGCCTCCCCAGTATTTCTTTCGCTAGCAGCTCTGGCAACATATGCTTGGCAACATGGCTCTCTCTCAGCTTCCCTAGCTTTCACATCGCTTGCGATCTTTGGGAACTTGGAGTGGTGCCTTAGTGTAGTACCTTTGTTTATCGCTCAGGCACAGGATGCGCGTGTCAGCAGCCAACGCATCTTAGGGCTCCTCAATGGTGTTGAGAGAAAGACCAATACTCTGGATGGCGATTGTGTTGAATTCAGAAATGCTGTAGTCAAATGGCATGGGAAAAGCAGGTTCAACTTGAGATTGAATTTGCGATTTCCTAGTGGCAAATTAAGGTGAACAAAACCTCCTACTAATAGGTTTCTTGTTGATATTGAACAGTGTCATCCATGGCCCGAGCGGTTCGGGTAAGAGTTTGCTACTCTCATCTATCATTGGCGAGTCGGGTCTCGTTTCTGGTAGCATCTGGATTCCCAAGGCATCAAGCAGTGAATACTCCACGGATTGGACCCTTCCTCATTCTATAGCATATGTGGCGCAAACTCCATGGCTAGAGAACGCAAGTATCAAGGACAACATCCTATTCGGGCTCAACTTCCAAGAAACGCGCTACCAAGCCGTACTGGCGGCCTCCGCTCTACAGGATGATTTAGGAATCTTGCCAGATGGAGACTTGACTGAGATAGGAGCAAAGGGAATCAATCTCAGTGGTGGTCAGCGCTGGCGCGTATCTCTTGCTCGCGCATTCTATTCAAGAGCCGGTATTCTGGTGCTCGATGATATCTTCAGTGCTGTGGATGCCCATGTTGGTAGACACATATTTGAAAAAGGTCTCATGGGACCTATATGCTTTGGAAGGACGATGATATTAGCCACCCACCATACCAGTCTCTGCTTGCCAAAAGCGGCGTACGTTGTGCATCTCACTGATGGACTGGCTACCACGCAATTCCGCCACTCCGAGAAAGATGTGTCGCTATTCCAGTCTAATACGCCCGAGAACAATCAAATTGAAGCATCATATGAAACAGATCAGACCAAGATTGAGAAGATGGAAGAGATCTTTCTTGGAGAATCGGACTCTCGAGATAGTCGATCTATACCGGAGAAGAAGGAGGAGATAGCCAAGCCTAAGAAGTTCATCGAGGAAGAATTCAGGGAACATGGTGATGTCAGATGGGCGATATATAAGACATACCTGAATGCGTCTGGTGGCATTTGGCTTTGGCTTCCTGCCTTCGCAGCAATTGCATCCTCACAGCTTGCGATACTTGCAAGGGGATGGTGGATGAAATTATGGACAGAGGACACCAAACCGTCTGGTGAGTCCCTCCGAAATCCTCTGCTATCCGAATCATCTTTCTTAGTATTGTTTTACCTATTGTTCTACACCCGAGTGGTTTTGAAGACACTTTCGATCCCGTTCCTCGACGCAAGAGCACCCAGCACTCCGCATTCCCTTCACGACATTGAGTTTCAATCTCCCAACGTTTTGACTGACCAACCATGTTGATAGAATCTACTTTCGCTACCTCACCCAACAGTCTGCAATTCTTCCTCTTCGTTTACGTAATTATCTCCTTTGCTGCAGCTCTTCTAGAGATCCTGAAATGCTTCCTTGTCTACACCGGTGGTCTCCGTGCATCCAAATCACTGTTCGCGGACTTAATCACCAGAGTCATGAGGGCCAGAGTACGATGGCTCGACACCGTGCCCCTAGGGCGAATTCTCAATAGATTCACCGCAGACTTCAATTCAGTCGACTCCAAAGTCCCCGCTGAAAACCACGCATTACTTTCAGCGATAATGTCCCTGGTAATTGTCTTCATCGCAGGATTGCTACTTTCTCCCTACATGGCCATTCCCTACCTGGTCCTCCTCGCACTTTGCATCTACTACACTTTGCAGTACATCGGTGCCGCTAGAGAAATTAGGCGTCTAGATGCCACAGCACGTTCCCCAATTTTGGACCTTTTCGGCAACTCTATGCTTGGATTAGATACCATTCGAGCGTTTGACAAGAGTCGGGACTACACCGCACGCATGTACGACCGTATCGACAACTGGAGTCAGTCTACTTGGGCGTTTTGGCTCATCACGCAATGGATGAGCTTTCGCATGGGCCTTATGGGTACATTGTTCACAGTCAGCGTTGCGGTTGCGATTGTGCTTCTGCAAGATGTGGATGCGTCTCTGGCTGGATTTGTCCTTATCTTCGCACTGAACTACTCGAAGGGAATGGAAGACACGATCAAGAGATCTGCAAAGTTCCAATTCAATATGAACTCGATTGAGCGCATCGTGGAATTTTCGGAGATAGAGACAGAAGACCAGGGCGGCGATGATGTACCTGCTTCTTGGCCTTCCGAGGGCAGGATTGAGATTCGGAATCTTGAGATAGGCTATGCTCCCGACCTGCCTCCAGTTCTTCATGATTTCTCACTTGCAATCGGACCCGGCCAACGCGTAGGAGTTGTGGGGCGAACGGGGGCTGGCAAATCGTCATTAACACTCGCTTTGTTCCGATGTCTGGAAGCACGCACCGGTACGATCAAGATAGACGGGATCGACATCTCGTATATCAAACTTGAGCACTTGAGATCCAGAATGACGCTGATACCACAAGACCCGGTACTCTTCTCAGGCACTGTGCGGTCCAACCTTGACCCTTTAAACCAATTCTCCGACCACGAACTCTATGAAAGTCTTCGCCGTGTACACCTTATCGGAACTCCAAACACAAGCATTGCTCTCGCTGAGGGAACAGAGACGGACTCGAATCCTTTTGCAAACATCAATTCACGCATCCACCAAGGCGGGCAAAACCTCTCCCAAGGCCAACGCCAGCTGCTATGTCTTGCTCGAGCTACTCTGATAAAAGCCAAGGTCTTAGTCCTAGATGAAGCGACGAGTGCAGTAGATATGGCGACAGATGATCTCATCCAGCGAAGTATTCGAGAGCATTTCGCTCAGAGTACGTTGATTGTGATTGCGCATAGGCTTCGCACCGTGGCGGATTTTGATCGTATCGTGGTGATGTCTGAGGGTAGGATCGAGGAAGTTGGGAGTCCGAAGGAGCTGTGGGATAGGCGAGGGACGTTTTGGGGTATGCTGTCGAGTAGTATGGGTGATGCTGGGGCAGAGGCGGTTGGGAAATGACTGATTCAAGATGCAACTATTACGCGTCAGAAGTCTTTGACTGAAAGCTTTCCTTTTCTTGTCTTATAGTCCAAAGAAATTTGTAGGGATGCAGGCCGTAGGATTCAAGAGATGACTTCTTCATGGGAATAAAATCTTAAAATATTCCATTCGTAGTATCACAAAATGCTATCCGTCGCAAGTTTGTCGTCCAACCGCAGTCCTAGCCATTCTCCCATGCAATGTAGTACGCTCTCTGCAATTTACAGAAGTCCTCAAGCCAAGTATCTAGGCCATTCATCTGGTGAAACAGCTTCAAGTAAGCGAATCCTTGTCCCCACCACTGCCATCGTGGCTTAGTAGTTTTCTCTCCATCTTCCGTGCTCATTCATCTCCGTCCGCCGCGCTCTGCTCAAACTTTGGCCGCCAAGTGATTTGGTCATCCCCCTGATGGAGAAAAACGACTTCCTTATAGACTTCGATCTCTGCTATCTTGAGCGAAGGTAGTTTAACGAGCGCAAGGCATTCAGTGAACTCTTCGTAGATATTTTCTGGGCTAAAAGCTCGGGGTGTGTTGCGAATGAACGGATCAAGGTATATGCTGAGGTGCTGCAAGCGTGTCATCTTGCTCGATAGCATGAGTAGCGAAGATTTCCAATGATATGTATTGCAGCAATAACCAACAAGGATATGTAAGTGTATCTTACGTACGTCCGACATCAGGGGTTCCTTTGTGAGAAAGTGATGAAAGGTTTCGGATTGGTTGAAGACAAAGGTATTGCTTGTGTAAAGAATAGTTTTCGCCTCGTTGTAGACCTGACGATTTGTGCGTAAGAAGGCGAGATGGATCTTGTTTCTATCTCCAGCGCACGATATGTTGTTGTAGCAACATTCGTGAGGTCCACCACTGCAACGAGTTGCTGGAATGTCATTCTCGATTCTATACGGTGTACATATGTAGTGCCAGAAGTCTCGTTCTCTGCTGCTAGTTAAGACAGTCGATTGAGTATGAAGTATCTGGCCACTGGAGACATAGGTCCATATGGTGTCCTTGATCTCTTGGGGTAGTCCGAGGAGTAGGCTTGATGGATTTGAGCCAGCTTCTGAGATCATGGAGACACTGGAGTGAGACATTTGGTGGGTGTGAAGAGAATTTGGCGTCTCAACATTCGATCGTGTTGCCATATCTGCACGAGATTGAAAGACAAGCAATCTTGAGAACTCCAACGTGTTTATTAAAAAGAATTAGTCACGTCAAAGCCGCCTATCATTTTAATTACAGCAGATATCTTGAAGTGGGCAACGTCTAGCAGCAGTGAGAAGTTTTCAAGGTGCAAACAGATTATAAGGGCAGGGTCATGAGGAAGTGTCACATTGACGGGTGTCGAAGAATTTTGTATCACGAAGAAGTGACACTGTTTCAAGATCACTTAGCGATCCTTGGCGTTTCTTCTTGGTGCTTCCCTCTCCATCGATCGCATTGTTAACTCTATGACCATTAATCAATACAGGAGGTTCCCTAAATAGGAGATGAGCCTCTTGACGCTACGATTTTGGATCTGCTTGAACTGAAAGGTCCCGCGAAGAAACCACGAAGTTACATCAGATATTATCTCGTCGAAAGCTTAGTTTGCCGAAAAGGCTGACTACATCGAGTTCACTAATATATTACCACTATACCCACTTGGATACGTCCTCAGATTCGATCGTTTCTATGTAGAGCTTCTTATACGTAGTACTTTTCTGCATCTCGGACGAGTTTCCTGTATAGTAGCTGGTTGTAGCAGAGTTGAAGATATTCACCTATTGGGAGGGAGAGCACAAAGAAATGGCCACGGACTCCACAGGATTTTGCACACGCCAACAGCTTTCGCAACGCTTTAGTGTCTGTTCTCGGGCTTCAGTAATTTCCATTAGATCGCCAGCTACTGAAAGAAATCTCAGCGTGCACACGAATGAAGACAATCGACGCAGCAGATGGAGGCACTGTATTGTTCTTATCGATGCCAGATTTGCCGTGGCTAAAGATAGCCTTCCCAAATATGACATTCTCAAAGGCAATGTGCTTCTTCCTTAGGTCCTTCTTAGCCGACACAAGAATTTTCTTTGCCAGAAAATCGGGAAGACTTCTTGCTAGTTCGGCAACTTCGAAGGTTATAGTCAGCGAGTCTATTTAAGATTGGCCCCACTTCCATCACGAATTACCTTGCAGTCAGACATCAAATCAGGTAGTGAGTCTTTCGTCTAAAGAATATGCTTGGTAGCTAATTGCTCATTATCATACACAGTCGCCAGGAGCCGACAAGTGTCTTCTTTATTCTCCCAATGGCGTCATTGTCAATATCGATTTGCCCGTAGATCTCCACGCATGCTGATCGCCTTTTTCTTTTTGAGCCTTCCTATCTGCCTTTCACGCGCGAGGAAGGTTGGACTTGATCTCCTCCCACTCAGCAAGAGCAGACTGCACCTCCCAGGATTCCTCGCTGAATCTTAATAAAATATAGTCTTCTCCATACGCCTAGTCCAATTCAGTGCCTGCTCATTAGTCCGTCTAACATAGGAAAGCCATTCGTCATCCATAAGCCCACCCCTAAAGATAGGCGTCGGCTTGCCTAGGAGCACGATGCTCATAGTCTTCAGTGGCGCCCCAGCCAAAGCAAGTAATGCCTCAGTGTATGGAAGGTAAGCCTCGCTTGGATCTGGAGCAGTGAGCTTGTTCGGCATCTCAAATGGGATGACTATGTGGAAGCGTCGTAGCGAATGGAACTTCGTCGATGCCAATGCTACAGAGTCTGCGGACCACAGGTTGCGCTCGAGACAGCGATCCAGTCTGATACTACGTGTTCCAAGGACCCTGGGATGCCGTTCCGTGAAATGCTTTATTGTCTTGTTTTCATCGAAGGCAAAAGTATTGGTCGCATATGGAACATTCTTTGCCTCGCTGTACAGCTGACGGCAAGTGCGCAAGTAAGCGAGGTGAAGTTGATCTCCATGCACGCTTTCTTTTTTCGCCGACGCTACCGGTCCCATAGCCCATCCGGAAGCTTTGTAGTAATAAGGGGATTGGGCTGTACAGCGGCTATCAGGTTGTGTGAATGAATTCTTGTCAAGCGCTGCACCCTTGCAGGTGCTGAAAGGGTCTGCTGCACAGAGCTGATGGTGGAACTGGGGTATCTCGGCGTTACTTGAAGTATTCATACGAATGTGGACAACTTGGCCCCCGGAGACTGCACTCAGGGGATGAGCTTGATTCTTTGAAGATGTCGCGGACAGAAACAACTAACAACGCCGTATCTGAGCAGAGCGCAGCACGTTTCACCGATGAGATGAGCACAATAGGCATGTTCCTCAACGCAAGCTGCTTCTAGGTCTACATACCGTATTCGTAAATTCGATCTTTGATTTCTTGAGGCAGCTTAAGAAGCACTGAGTTTGCGTTGTGGTTGGAACTAAACATATTAGTCAGGCCTACACTCAGAGAACATGTAGATAAAATTCACCAGTATTCAAGTGTTACGGTGTTTTGGGTAACTTCCATCGAAAGCTCTTCAGCTTGGGTAAAGGTAGAGGACTTCATCTTGGCGAGCGAGTCGACAGAAGGGCATGTTGCTCTATTCCGTAAGGAGACGAGGAAACGAGAAAGATTCATGGCTGAATCAAGATACAGGACGTTCTACGAACATGGAGGGTGAGAGAGGGAGAGGATGCAAGTAAACCTCGGGAATTTACACAGTAACACAAATGCAAGTAGGCTAAACCTGTTTCAGCCCAGGCTAATTCCGAACCGTGACAGGTAGGACCTTCCAATTTCATAAACTTAGAAGTGACACATTTAGTGTTAAGCTCCAGTCTTGGCCAATTTTTCCACGAAATGTCCTCGGGATCCAGTCGACTCGCACCGTATCAGGCTGAAAGTGAGATCCATTAGCACTTGCACCGGCTTACAGGTATCGAAATTATGCGTACAAGTAGCCACTGCTGACTTTCGAAATGAGCCGCAATTGGGTTATCAATCCATTAAAATAAGACTGAGTGCCCCTTACCTAACTCAAGTCGAACGTGTTACATGCCAAAACTGAACATACTATTTATTGACCTCGCCAATTTCTGTGCCATCACTCCAAATGTTTCTCATTTGGCCATCACGGCCACGTATCTAGCTTTCTGTTTCTTCGTCTCCCAGCATCAGCCACGCTTTCCTGCTACCTCAACAACTTCCTAGTAAGCCAGCTGGACCAAGTGTGAAATTCTCCCATATACTGCAGCCTACTTGTATGAGTAGTTTCATATCTGCCTGTCCATCAAGGAGTATTACCATACGTGGTGAATTGATGGGTGCCTTTCTCTGTAACAAGGAATACAGCACACTTCGGGTATATCCGCTCGACATATTGCAAGCGTGAAAAAAACGTGGAAGCCCATATCAGCCGATTTTGCCAGGCAATGAAATTGGAAACATGTCGTGGATAAGGAAGTCAGAGCAGATTTGGTCTTGATAACATGAACAATCGCGAGTGAATGTATTGTAGGGACTGCCAGAAACGCATATGAAGCCACCAAGGCTCAAGTTGTGAGCTCGTGCAAGGACAAAGGGTCCTGCTGTATTCTGAAGAAAAGCGTTGCTGTGTACAGAAAGATAGAATGATAAGAAACTGACTGTTGAATAGCGGGCGAAGATGTGCCTGGTATACTGAACCTTACATCAATTCTCATATTTTCGAAGCCGGACTCAACATCCAGTGAGCTTCGGAATGACGAACATTGCTTTTCCGAGTCCACCAAGTTTTATGTCCTTCCGTTAAGTATCGGCAATAATATGGCACAAATGCCGAAGATACAGATATAACGATTTAGCGCCAGAGCCGCACCCGTTGACGACATCTTTCCGTTCTCTTTCAATGACCATCGTCTTCATGGGCTGGAATACATGATTCTATTCTCCGAAGAGGTCATTGATAATAATATCAGATCTCGCATGTCGACGTGAGGGCAGAAAAGCTGAAAAGAGATCCGAGGTCAAGTCAGTAGGAAAGATGAAGCTGCATTAGTTTTATCGCTTGAGGCCAGGTTGGCGATTGCTTTTCACAGATGACGCATGATGAACATGAAGAGAGAACAATTTGACAGCAAGCATGCGGCATGCGTTTCTGATGGTGTCCATACTTTGACATGGTCTCGACCCAGATAATCTTTATGAACAGACATGTCATCCTCAATAGTCGGCAAACTCTCGAACGTGAATGATCGATTCTGCAAGCGAGTGGCAATGTGCCATGAAGAGAGAAATATTTTTGGTATTCAGGGTCTGTGGTCAGCCTGTCCCGCAACGACTCTAGGTTGGTCAACCTCGCTGCCTTCGCAAGTTAGCTTCGAAGCCACAGTGATTAGTTCCAAGAGCTGCACTCGGTCGAGAGGCGCTTGAGCACTTACGGCGAATTGAGCAGCGAGGAACCTGTCATGAATGACCTTCTGGGAAAAAGGAGCCACTAAACCTCGGCATTACCCCGCATTGAACGATTGAAGGCTTGGGCTACCCCGCAATATATTTCTCCGTCTGGCTTCCATAGCGGAGACATTTCCACATGCAGGTCAAGTCTTGCTGGATTATGTTCATTCAGGAAAGGCGTGGCAAGGATCCCTTTCGGCAGATTCATGGCGATCATCCGCTGCCCAAAACGGTAAGCGCTAAAACATTCCTAAATGCTGCTCCTAACCCCTTTTTGCTGGCCTGGAAACTATTATGCAAGCACACATTTCGCTGTGTGGAAGACTTATGGGGAACCATTTCAACAATGGCAAGGCGTTGGATAGAAGATTCCTCACACGGCTCTAGTATCCAGAACCTTGATGACTTGTCTGATCCCTGTCAATTGGTCAGAGACAGGATCAGGCAGCGTTGACATAGCCGAGCAATGTAACCATGACCCTGCTGGCTCAACTAAGAATGAGACCATCTTCGAATCCGGGTAGGTGAAAAGAGACCGTCAAGGTCATGCCCTCCACACCAAGAAGACGGTGAGCTTGGTAAGACGTCAGTGGCTACGGGACGTGAGCCTTCCCCACATTCTGTTCTCCGAGGTTGTAAAGAAAATTGGCAATATATCAGAGATTCTGTTCTTGTCCAAGTCTGTTCGCACCAATTCTCGAAGTATTTCAGGTTTGATTAAAACCATACCTTCCATTTCAGCCGTGAAAATGTTGGCATCAATTGCAGTGCTAGCCCTGTCAGTTGGTTATGTCTCTGCTTTCCCTGCCCTACTCTCTGAAGCTTTTCTTCATGGCCGAGCTGCCGAACCAGATCCAGCATTAATTGACTCGCCATGTCCTCATATGGCTGAACTCATGAAGCGTCAGGCCCCTGGCGTAACGCCGCCCTTTAACGCTGCAGAGCAATATGTGAGCACAACTGGATCACATGCTTTTGTTGCACCAGGACCAAGCGATCAACGTGGCCCTTGTCCAGGCCTCAATGCTATGGCTAACCATGGTTATCTGCCTCACAATGGTGTTGGCACTCTCGAGGATTTCATCAACGGGACAGGCGAGGCCTTTGGCATGGGTAAGTTACACGGCCTCTGCTTTTATCGTCGAGAACTCACAATTTCTAGGCGTCGATCTTGCTTCATTCCTCGCTGTCTATGGTGCCGTCTTCGATGGGAACCTAGCCTCATATTCAATCGGAGGACCTACTGCAGCTGTCACGATCCCCGGCGGCCTAGTTGGAGAGCCTTACGGACTCTCAGGCTCCCACAACAAGTACGAGGGCGACGTCTCTCCCATTCGTGGTGACCTATACGAATAGTGCGC